>JAMFLO010000009.1:0-257767 GCA_027475765.1 Paralagenidium karlingii
TGAGAGTGTGTCGTCGCAGTTGTATGTGTTTCTGCGCGGTGTGTACGAGATCATTCCGTTGGAATTGTTGATGTTGTTCGACCATGAAGAACTCGACTACATTCTCTGTGGAGAGCAAGAGATCGATGCGGAGCAATGGGAGCGCCACGCACAGGTGTCGGATAGCCTGAAGAATTCTTCAACTTTGAAGTGGTTCTGGGAAGTGGTGCGTGAGATGCCAAAAGAGTACCGAATTCGCTTGCTGCAGTTTGCGACTGGTAGTTCCCATTTGCCTCCTTCAGGCTTTCAGGGGCTGACAAGCTACGACAGTCGTTTATGTCCGTTCAGTCTGCGAGGTGTCACGAATCAAAAGAACCGATGCGTCCATGCTCACGCGTGCTTCAACCGCATCGACCTACCTTTCTACAGGTCCAAAAATGAGCTCAAGACAGTGCTCTACGCGATTCTAGACACTGAGACTTATGGCTTCAACGAGTCGTAAGGCATTGAGCGTGGTGGATACTCCTGTGTGTTATTTATGGTTATGAGTCGAGCTGAGAGAACGTCCTGATGAAGTGCTTTCTTCCGTCTTGACAATCCATTGGTGTCCTTTCGGCTAATCGTGTATGCACCGACGTGTAGTTCAGTTGCTCTTAGAGACCGACGTTGACCTGCCAAGATGGAGGAGCTATCTTTGAGTCTCGTCTTGGTCTGATTCCGCGCTCAGAAACCAACGGTCTGAGTCTGATTTGTTGTTGGGTAAACAATTCTAGCCACTTGGGTTTTGACCCGGGCCAAATTTGTTCTGAAGAAATGTATGTACCGGGTCGGGTCTGGGTCCACAGCGCGGGTTCTTTCCCAACCCCCCCAGCCCCACCCTCGTTACTCATTGGGGTGAGCGGGTAGTGTGAGTAAGTTGTGGTGGGGAAAATCCGCCATCATCTCGTTGCCTGAAAGTTCCTCCTTCTGCATTGCAGTGTCTGTGGCGGCGTGAGTGCCCTCTGTGTGTGTATCTCTTCCTCCTCGTCTTCTTCAGCGAGTCGGTCAAAACCAAACTAGCCACTTAACCACAAGCAAGCTCGTCCGTCCACTCCGTCCCGTCCAAAATGAGTCATTTCGTGCGCGCAAGCAAATTCCGCCATGTGTACATCGAGCCAGCCAAATTGGAGCAGTCCTATTCAAATATTCGACTGGCCACTGCCACGGGCGAGCAAAACTACATCAAGGGCAACACCAAGTTCTTCGCTGTCGCCATTCAAGCTGGTGGCGGCGCCATGGCCGTGGTGCCCTACGAGAAAGTGGGCAAGTTTGACCCGGATTTCCCACTGATTTCGGGCCATCGTGGTGCCATCATGGATTTTGATTTCAATCCTTTCCACGAACATTTGATCGCATCCGCTTCTGACGATACCACCGTCAAAGTGTGGGGCATTCCCGAAGGTGGGCTTGATGAGACTTGTGTTGATCCACTGGTCGACTTGACGGGTCACGGCCGAAAAGTGACGCTCATCAATTTCCATCCCACGGCCAACAACGTGCTCGCCAGTACTTCGGCAGATTTCACGGTGCGTCTATGGGATATCGAGAAGGCAGCGGAACTGGTCAATATGTCCGACTTTGGCGACAACCTCATCCAAGATCTCGCGTGGAGCTGGACTGGAAGCACTCTGGCGACCACCTGCAAGGATAAAGTGGTGCGCTTGTACGATGCTCGAACTGGAGGCGTCTGCGCACAGAAAAAAGAAGCGCATCAAGGTGCAAAGAGTGTCAAATTGACGTTTTTGGGTGCCAAAGAGACTTTCGTCACCGTCGGCTTCACTCGTCAGAGCCAGCGTCAATTCAAGATCTGGGACCCCCGCAAACTCGACAAAGAACTCAAGAAGGTGGACATCGACCAGGCGGCAGGTGTCATCATGCCGTTTTATGACCCGGATACCAATCTTCTGTACTTGTGTGGCAAGGGCGATGGCAACATCCGATACTACGAATTGTCGGAAGGAGAGCCGTATGCGTTCCCAATCAGCGAGTACCGATCGATGACCGCGGCCAAGGGCATGGCCATGATTCCAAAGCGCGCATGCGATATCATGTCGTGCGAAACGGCGCGTCTGCTCAAGTTGACCAACAACGCCGTCGAGCCGTTACATGTGTATGTTCCGCGAAAATCGGACGCCTTCCAAGATGATATTTACCCAGATACGTACGCAGGCGTGCCGTCAATGACTGCGGACGATTGGTTGGATGGTGCTGACAATTCGCCAGTGCTGATGTCTTTGCGACCCGAAATGAACGGTAGAATCACATTTGATGGCAAGCGCGCTAGAGCCACTGTGAGTGGAACATCTCGCGCACGGGTAACCCGTGCAGGAAGTGGAGCCTCGCGTCCGGCGTCGAATTCGACGTCTGGTTCGTTCCGCAAGGATGAGACGTCGGAAGCACGGCTGCGCCGTGAATTGGAGGCGGCCAACTCTCGAATTGCGCAATTGGAGGCTAAGCTGCGTGCGCACGGTATCTCGTACTGAGTGAGCCAGTTGTCAAGTCCTGCACGACCCAGTCATGTTCCCATCCTTTGAAGATACGACTGACCGACCCACCTTTGAGCTAGAGCAGAATCCAAAGAAACCAAAGAAAAAGAAGACAACTCGAAACGAAAGAGAAGACAACCTCATCATCCCCTACGCCATCTCCATTGATCATCTCGTTAATAACTATCATGTCTCCTACTTGGATCCATCCTGGTCGTTTGTTGCCTTGTTTGTTCTGACACTCCTAGTGACCCTGTGCGTTGTCGACGAGAATGGCAGGCGCGTCATTGTAGCGCTCACGACGAAGGCTCTGAAAAGTCCACGAAAGAATGTCGTGCGTTTGCCATGTAGATTCGCCTGTTGCTGCAGTGAAACCCACAAATGCTCTCCCATGATTGAGTTCCAGGCTGGCGTCCAAGCGCAGCGGCACACTGAGTACAGGATTGTTGGAGTCATCCAAGTAGATCTTAAGCAAGCCGGCTCCAGTCATCCAATCGCCATTGGAGAAGAAATGGCCTGCGTACGCTGAAGCAGTGAAGTGAACTTGAAACGGTCTGAACCACAGCAACGAGGTCACCACAAAGCCAATAAAGCGACGAAAACACGACTTACGCATTAGCATCCATGTCCGGCAAGTACACGATGCGCACTTTGTGCTGGCCGTCCGTGAGGTCCGGAATCGTCGAAGTCGATCCGAGCGAAAAGGCGTGGTTTGCACCGACGGAAGACATCCTTCCGCCGACGTGCACGCTGATATGGTTCTCGTACACGTCGAGCTGCTCGGGGTTGAACCACGTGTCAAACTCTACACTCAACGCGTTGTTCAGTCTCCCATAGCCGAGTTCCATGCCTCCAGCACCCAAGCCGATGGGCTGATCGTTTTGCACGACAAAGGCAAAACCGTCGCCACCTCGTGAGCGGCAATTGGTGTGCTCCGCGTCCATTACTTTGCACTGGGTAGATGGATTTGCGATACGAAACTCAAAGGTTGTGTCAAATCCTTCTCGTACATTCATCTGACGAGCATACCAGGCACAACCGGTCTGAAATGGACGCGATCCAGTGAGTCGAAGACTCGGACCACACGATGAAGTGATCGGCGTCATCAAACTGCTGATGGTCGAATTGTCCATACCACTCAGCGTGATGTCACGCACATTCTTGGATGGAAAAGGCTTCGCAAACGGGGCATTTGTGGGTGGATCGCGCGCAGTGCTGCCATTCAAATAGAGTGAGCTACGACTAGCGATCTCGTAGCAGACAAAAGAACACGCATTTGCGTCGAAGCCATCACAGCAGCTGAAAGAAGAGTTGCAGTTTTGGATCTGCAAACTCGTACACAATAGTATCAGAGTCCATGCATGGCATCATGAAGGTATGGATGCTCTTACATTGGTGTCGCCATTCACATAGAGCCCGTAGTGACCCTGTGGGCCAATCTCTCCTGAAGGTCCAAGTGTATAGGCGCCACTTGCCCCTGTAGCAGACGTGTGGTTGAGTAGGTTGTATGCCGTAAACGAGGAGAAGACAACGTCGGTGGCTGGTGTCGTGACACAACTGGAGGTTGATGAATCGAGTCCTTGGATTGCTTTGGCCGTAATGGGGCGTCTGCCGTAGAGATCGACTTCTTGCCAGGCTAGCTGTCGCTGGTCCTCTGTGAGCGCACGGACCTTGACTTGATAACCTGTCGATGGATCCAGATTAACCAGTGTCGTGGAAGTCACATTCCCAACAACAACTGAATTTGCTTCGTTGAACGCGGTATCAGTGCACAACTTCCAAACAATCTGATAGCCTGTGACTGTCATCCGTTCAAATATGCTTGAGGGCACCCTCCAGTTGACATCCAAGGCATGAGAAGCAACGTTGGAGATGGTAGGTACTGCCAAGGCACTGACTGGCGCTGCATAAGTGAGCAGGGGCATCTCGTCGTAGAGTTCATGTAAGCGTCCGTTGCGAACAATCACGTTTGAGACAGCACCGAGGGAATTGACTGCCGGTGGAAGAGTGCATTGTAACTCAACTTCAGGGACTGTGTGTACGATGTCCAAACAGTCAACGCCATCGATCGTAACAATGGCGTCCGAATTGCCAAAATGCTTTCCGTATATGGTGATTCTTTCACCGCCCTCACGAACGCAGTTGTAAGTGGAAGCGACTGGAAGATCCATGGCAAAGCATTGGCGCTGCGCAACCTCATGATATCCATTGGTTCTGATGAGGTTTGCTGTGCAGTTGATGAACGGATGGCTCCAATCCTGAGAAGTCCGAAAGTAACGATCGATACAGCCACGGACTTTTTTTATGACAGGAGCTGACTCGATGAGCAACGAACGCCATCAGAGAGATGATAATGAACCATTCTTGTTGTGCTCATACCTTTCGCTAGCGCCACCCAATCGAGGTTGAAAGCTTGACCAAAACTCTGCTGACGGGTTGATAGGACAGGCGTTTGGTGGGTACATGGATAGAACCGGATACGATTGATCATGCCCGTGACGTGTTTCCATAGCGGAATGAAGTAGAGTTCGTATTGCAGCGAGTTGGGACGCAATTGAAACTTCACTTCGGTCGGGTCGTGAAACACTTTTCGCTCAAGACGCGGCTTTGGATCGAGAGTCCCGCCGTGCCTTTCAACGGCGATTTTTGCTGTTTCACACTGACCTTCGTACCGCATGCGCAAGACGAGGAAATCACGTTCGTCCTGATCCAAGTGCACGAGCAACTCGGGCGAATCGACGTACGCTTGAAAGGGTTTGACGTTGGGCAGCACGACCCCGCGCAGATCGCCGTTGACCATGTCAATGTCGAGACCCATTTCCATCTGCGATGCCTGTCCCCATCCGCTTTGACCGTCGTCAAACGGCCAGATCACTGACACACAACAGAATGGATTGCAGGGCCATCAAATCAGTCAGAGCGGCTGACGAAGAAGCCCGAGCCTTCCACAACCAGACTACGAACAAAGAGCTCTCACTCGAGATCGAGTTCATGACGTAGGGGATGGAGTAATCAATATCCTGGCTCGCGAGGCTCTGGCGAAGCCACATACACGCGAGAGCTGGCCACCAACGGCATCGCGAACACCTTCGGATCGCCATTGGTTGAACTTTCGAAGCGTCACCTATCCTGATGATTGGCTCTGTACCATGCTCCATTTGTTACAAGGGGTGAACAGACAAGTGAAAAGCCATAAAACCTTATCGAGGTTTTTTCTGAATGGTGGTGCCATTTTGTGTGGTGTGAGTGTGTTGTGTACCACACAAAGTCCACCCCACCATTGAGACCAAGAAGAGCAGGCAACCAAGCGAGAGGGAAGCAAAGGCAAACAGCAAACGCAAGCAGGCGGGAAAGCAACGAGCCAAAGCCAAAATGCGGTTGGAGGAGTCAAATCAACGTGCTCTGCGGCATCGCAAGGCCACGCGGCGAGCCGCCCTGGGTCCGTACGCTCGAGTGGACGCGCGCGAGAACTCGCGACTGGCGCTGGAAGACTCGGAGGACGACGAGACGTCCTTGGACAAAAGAGGCGGGAAAGGTTTCTGGACCCGATGGCTGAGTCACGTGCCGATTGTGCGCTCGCTGGTGGGCGACTCCGAGTCAGACGAAAGCGAGGGAGAAGATCCAGAGGAAATCGATCCAGAAGAGACCCATAAATCCTCCGCCAGCGAGGGCGATGTGGACATGGACCTGGCCGACTCCACAGAAGCCGCCAGTGGTCACCCAGAAGAAGAGGAAGAAGAAGAACCCAAAGAGATCGCATCCAATGGTGCGAGCGACTCGATGGATGAAGTCAGAGAAGAAGAAGAAGAAGAAGAAGAAGAACACCAAGTGGAAGAAGAAGAGAAAGAGGCGGATGGTGGCACCGACGAAGACAAGTGGTTCAAGGGCGTGAAAACGCTCAAGACTTCGGCCAAAGAGGATTTCAAGATTGCTCCAGGCTCCATTTTCGATGCGACGAAAGATCCAGAACAAGACGACCCGATGGAGGTTTTGCCTGGACCAACTCCTGCTCCTACCCCTGCGCATGTATCCTCGAAGCAACAAAAAGAGCCATCACCATCCATGAACCCAGTAGAAGAAGCCTTGCATCGCAAGAGCGTGATGGAGTTGAAGCGAGATCTCCACGCAGTTGGATTGCCCATGAAAGGAAGAAAAGAAGAACTGGTGAAGCGCTTTGAGGCGTATGTGGACAATCATCCCGACGAAAAGAAGCGACTTCTCGAAGCATCCAGTGACGGCCGGAGCCACCACAACAGCAAAATGGAGACGGACAAGGAGGAGAAAAGCCTGACTCCCGTGCCTGTGAAACGCAGGCTGAGAACTGGGTCAAAGTCGGAGGAAGAAGAGCAGAAACATGAAGCAATCGCAACTGACAAGAGTACGCAGGGTGTGAGGCAAATGTCCTTTGGTGGCAAAAGCTCACAGGGTGCAAAGAACTTGCGTATCGCGGACAAGTCCGTGTTTGACCAAGCACAGGGGGGCGACAGTGAGAGTAAGCAGGATGCGTCATTTTCTTTCAAACGTATCTCGCGTCGTCGCCAACCGTCGCCTTCTGTGTCCTCGCCCATCGACTCACCGATATCGGTGATTCAGAAACGAAAAACTATCACACTTCAAGAGTACGAGAAGTTGTCCGAAAGTCTTCGGCAAATGATTGACCCCTCGCAGCTTCCTCCGCCACAAAGCCCCTTGAGTCTTGTTCAGAATGCCCTCGACAAGAGTCTGAATCAACCCGTGCAACTTTGTGTTGGCGAGGCGGCATCAAGAAGCAAGACTGTTCTGTATGGTGACTCCTTTTCGCAGAACTACGTTCCCGGTTCTCTTTCAGATCGCTTTTCTGTCAGTGAACCCCTCCCGTCATCATCTTCCTCGACTGAACAGCAGGCCAACTCGGTTCCATTTGGTAAACGACTCAAGCGAGCCGATAGCCATGAGATTGTGCGGCATCAGATGCCAATGACAAGAGAAGAGCGGCGCGAGCGGCGCCCACGACCGTCAAGACTCTTGACTGGTTCCAAGCGTGACGAAAAAGCGAGAAGTGCCTATTCTGCTGCAGTGGCCCGAAAGGTCCTCGACACGTTGAGCAAATTGAAGGGTCCTCTTGAAAAAGAAGCTTCAGATCCCACACCTTCGACCTCCATGTCGTGGGCGAAGCACCACATGGCGCTGATGGAACGTGCAGTCTCCACCAGTCGTGGCAATGCTAGTTTTTCAGAACCTCAAGATGGAGATGCTCCACCCACAAGCACCATCCCCAGGGTTGACTCATCTGCTAGTGCTCCATTCGGAAAGTTTGAGCTGAAGAAACCACGCACGCAGAAACCTATGACAAGTTCTTTCCAGCCACAGCAAAAGCAAAAGACTATGCAACCTGTACCAGAAACACCTGTCCAGTTGAAGCCAATGGGAATGGGTGGATCCTTTCTCTCTCCTCCAACGGTTTCCTTCACACCTGGCGAAGCACTGTTGAAGACTCAATCTGTCACCAAACCAGCTATTATTCAAGAGAAAAAGCGGAAGACTGGTTTATACTCGTTCACAGCGCCTGAACCAGTCAAGTTGACAAGTTCCGGGGGAGAAGATTATACCGTCAGTTATATCTTCTCTGCCCCACCAGCTCTTCGTGAGCCACCACCACAGGCAGCAAAGCGAGTCAAACCAACTCCAGCCGCAAACTCCACAATGGTGAAGCCTTTCAACTTTGTGCCACCGTCTCCAAAGATCCAAAGTGAGGGAGCATTCCCGACGATCGCCTCGAAAGTGTCTTCTCCGGCGGAATCAGCTCCAAAGCCTGCTCCAAAGACATCGCCGCCACCACTCGCAGCACCAGAAATGATGTCAGATGACAACCCATTGAAGAAGTTCTTGCAGCCAGCTGGCAGTTGGAGGTGTCCAACCTGTGCTGTGCAGAATAACGAAAAGCTAAGCAAGTGTCCTTGCTGTGAGACAGACAAACCCGGAGCTTCGAAAGCAACACCAGCGTTGTCGGATCAACCTAAACAGCCAGGGAGTAGTTCAAATGGCTTTTCGTCTGGAGCTCTTGGCGTGGCTGCAAGGGAGAAGAGCGATGTTGCCTCAAAGAAACCAAGTTTCAGTTTTGGAGTCACCCCAACACCATCAGCTAGTGATAGTCCTGACAAACCAGCTTCAGCTTCCCCAGGTAGTTTCTCGTTTGGCGCTCCCTCAGCAACGGCAGCATCGTCAGCCGCGGAACCACCGAAGCCGTCTTTCTCTTTTGGCGTGACTCCTGCTAGTACAGCAAGCGAAAGTGAAAGTGCTACGAAGCCGACATTTTCATTTGGAGCAGCTCCAACATCCACGACAACAACGGATTCTAGCTCCGCAAAGCCATCGTTTAGTTTCGGGGCTGCAGCACCAGCTCCATCCGCTGAAAAATCGAAACCGGAAGAGAAGAAAGCTGGTGGGAAACGTAAAGCTGGGGATTCTCCGAAGGAATCAGCTTCCACGAAATTGTCCTTTCAGCTGGGTGAAAGCAAAGATACCACTGCATCGCAATGTCAGGACACGTCCGAGACTGGAAGTGGGTTTTCTTTTGGCGTATCTAGCGATTCCAAGCAGACCCCCAGTGTGACTCCCGCGTTTTCGTTTGGTGCTGCTCCATCGACCAAACCGGTTGCAGATGACTCTTCAGCCCCACCAGCAAAGAAACCCGCGTTTGGTTTTGGAGCGGCGTCTGAAGTTAAAGAATCATCGTCCGAAGTGAAACCTGCATTCTCTTTTGGAGCGGAAGCCAAACCTCCCGCTTCATTTGCTACCAAACCCGTTGTTGAAGAAAAGAAACCAACCTTTGGTAGTGCAGACCAAAAGAAAAGCGAAGAACCTGCGAAACCTCTAGTGACCTTTGGAGCAACTCCAGCAACAGCCCCAGAACCTGCAAAGCCTGCATATTCTTTTGGAGCAGCATCTCCTGCAACTTCAAAGCCGACGTTTGGCTCGTTTGGTGCTACTTCTACCAGTGCAGAAGGCAAGAAAGATGATGCAACCTTGTCCAAACCGGGATTCTCGTTTGGGACGTCGTCGTCTCCACCGCGATCAGCTGCACCTGCAGAGAGCAAGCCATCATTCACGTTTGGAAGCATATCAACCAGTTCAAACCCGGTACCTCCTGCTCAACCTGCCTTTTCTTTCGGGCAGGGCCAAGCTAGCGCTACTCCAGCAAGTTCATCGACATCGATGGTTCCTGCATTCACTTTTGGTTCGTCAAAACCAGCTGTAGCACAAGCCCCAGCAACTGCTCCTTCACAACCGTCGGCAGCATTTACGTTCGGGGGCTCATCTGCCACTTCTAGTACGGCAGCTCCTGCGACTTCGACTTTTGGATCGTCTGCAGCGTCGTTCGGTCAATCGGCGACACCAGCCACCAGTTTTGGGACTTCAGCTGCTCCTTCGTTTGGAAACCCTTCTTCTGCAGCTCCAGCTCCTGGACCTAACTCTGGTTCGACTCCATCTTTCAGCTTTGGAGCTGGTGGTTCCCAATCTGCCCCGTCCACAGGCTTTGGTGCTCCTGCAACAACGACCGCGGCTCCATCTTTTTCGTTTGGTGCACCTGCCGCCCCTAGCGGTCCCACAACTTTTGGTGCACCTGCTTCAGCTACTCCTACCCCAGCACCATCATTTGGCACAACTTCGGGTTTTGGTGCGTCGTCTGCACCAGCCTTCGGCTCTTCTGGTGCAACGTCGTTTGGCTCGGCACCAGGTTTTGGTGCATCATCCACTGTGGGTGGGTTTGGTGCTACCCCAGCAAGCGGTGGATTCAATGCGGCGCCAACCCCTGCTCCATCGTTTGGTGCCCCAGCCGTTGGTGGTGCTCCTGGCTTCGGAGCTCCTGCAGGTGCCACCGATGGCTTCAACATGGGTGCTGCTCCAGCAGCCCCGAAAGGAAGGAGGATCCTACGTGCTAGAAGCAGCCGTTCCAAGCGGTGAGAATAGATTGCAGCAGAACAACAAGAGTAGGAGAGAGCGAGCGAGAGTGAGAGCAAGCAGCGTGGTGTGCTGCTGTGTGTACTGGAATCCGCTTGGGCTGTGGTGTGTATTTAACAGTCTCGCAAAGTGCAAGTCAATTCGACTTCTGAATCCGATTCGCTGAGTGTTCTGAGTCCGTGCCTCAAATAGTGACAGTGTGATTTGTGGAATGGTCTTTACAGAATCTGCTGCCCATCACTTGAGTTGCAGGTAGCAAGCCGCTATGTTGTGGGTGTTCTAACACCACTTTTGCAGCATGTGCTGGAACCCATGAAAACTAGAAACACTTTAGCAGCATGTTTCTAGTTTACATGGGTTCCAGCACACCGCCTGGTGGCATGTTTCTGGATCTCCATGATTCTGAGCTTTGGTTGCCCTGTGATCTGATTCTTGTCTTAAGTTGCTTTTGACCTTTCTTAAGTTGCGCTTGAAGTCTTAAGTTGCTTTGCACCATTGGCGCCACTTTAAGCTGTCTGGTTGCTCTGTTTGTTGAGCTCACCCATCCTCAGGCGAAAAGGGTTCCTGTGCTCAACAGCTACACCGGTGGAAGCGAATAGGGTTCCGAAACGGTTTGCTTGCGTGAGGTCTGACCTGTGCGTGGTGGTCCCTTCACACAGCAAAATGGGTCTGTGGCTGCAGCAGCTGGTGGCGCAGATAAGCTGAAGAACGTAGAGCAAGAGAGCCATGCGGCCATGTGGAGCAGAGGCTGACTGTGTCCAATGCAAAGACGGCTCTTGGTGATCTACCACCTGTAGGGGACGTCAACTCTTGGAGCTTTGGGCTAGGAGACTGAAGGCGTTGGGTGAAGACTCGAGTCATTCGCCAAAAGGAACTGAACTCTGAGCCATGAAAAGAATGCGGCGACGGCGATGGTTCGTGGTGCTCGCTGTGGTTTCTGTAGCGGCCGCCGCAAGTACGCATGCGTTCGCGCCTGGCGCAGCCAATGCTGCTTTCGTCCAGCCAAGTGACCAACCCAGCCAAGTCAGACCAGCCGAGAACACGATGACCAAACAGATCATTTTGTCGCGGGATAATCACGATGTCGCCGTTGGTCAACCCAGTGTGTCATCTGATCAAGGAAACGGTGACAAAGGAGCCAATAAATTTGCAGAAGCCGGGAAGGAAGTGAACGACACCACCAAAGCAGCGGAGACTCCCGCCCCGCAGGTATTGGGGGCAACCCCTCCTCCAGCTCCTTCTGCTGCAGGGACTCCTCCTCCTCAGCAGAGTCAGGGAAGTCTACCACCGACTACAACTACAGCTCCAGCACCGGTGGCAACACCACCTCCCCCTACACCTCCACCACCAACGCAACCAGAAACCCCTTCACCTGCTCCTGTGGAGACTCCCACGCCTCCTCCCCCGCAAACGACGTCACCTCCTCCGCCGCAAACGACACCACCTCCTCCCCCGCCAACAACACCACCTCCTCCCGCGCCAACAACACCGCTCCCTCCCACGTCAACAACTCCTCCTCAGCAGGAAACTGCTACTCCGACTAATCCTCCTGAGCAAACTCCAGCATCGACAAAGGATCCTCTGGCTAGTGACGTGCATTCGGGTGGGGAACAGACTCCAGCACCACCAGCAACTACACGTCCACCCCCACCACCTCCAACTCCTGCACCAACACCGGCACCACCAGGTCCGACACATCCTCCTCCGCCGCCACCTCCAGGTCCAACACCTGCACCGCCGCCGCCATCAACCCCTGCTCCAACGCCACCTGCAAGTCCAGCGCCAAGCCCACCTAATACTCCTGCTTTAACACCACCACCTCCAACTCCCAAACCATCGCCACCTCCTGCTCCGACACCCAAACCGTCACCAGCACCAGCACCATCACCAGCCCCAACACCAACTCCGCCATCGACGCCAACGCCAACACCTGCACCAAGCCCATCCCCAACTCCGACCACTGAGCAAACAGTGGAACCAACATCATCCCCGTCCCTGGAACTATTAGCAGGATCAAATGCATCCTCAACTGCTGGTTCTCTCGCCGTCCAGAAAGAGAGTTCGTCCAACGATTCCTCAGCCTCAGCATCTCATGAGAAACTGCAGTCATCTGTGTTACCCAACCAAACTCCCACCGCCAGCAGCGAAGTCGAACCCAACACCAAGACGGCCCAGTCCTCCAACAAGTCGATTTTGAAGGGTATCAGCACGGACTCGTTCATGGCGATTGTCGTGCTCTTGATCGGCGCATGCGCCATCATCACGATGTTCGTCATGATTCATCGCCGCAAGAACAGTGCTCTGAACGACATGAAAAAGTACCCCCAGTACGAGCAGGACATGCAATACGACTTCAACGACAATTACGACAACAACTACGACCACGACGATCTCACAATCCCGCCACCGCCCGCCGAGTGCGACCCCAGCTGTCTGGACTCGCAGTACTCAATTGACGCGTTTGACAGCGATGCTGAGTCGTGCGTAACGTTTGACGATGGTGCCAGCAGCCAATATGACAGTCAATACGAAAGCCAATATGAAAGCGGGCTGAGTCGCATCACGGTGCCGACGTCGGAGGTGTCCCTGGACGAAGAAAGCGAGTGGAACGACGGCCTGAGTTCAGTGCTCAACGTAAGTGAGACCCAGACTAGTGACTTTCGCGACACCCGCGACACGGCACTGAGTTGGGCGTCGAGTGACTGTGAGAGCTTTTTGTCAAGTGCTCGCAAAGGACGACCGACTCCCAGGGCCGGTGATGCGCGTGGACGCTCGCGCTTTGATAGTTTGGCTTCAGGAAGTAGTGAGCTTTCGTATTTCTCCGAGGAAGGATGTGAAGTGTGAGTCGAAAAGCGTCAAGTGCACCGAGTGAAACACAAAACATGCAGTGGAAACGTTTGGTTTGGTCTTTGGGTCGGGTGTTGACGATTCGATGCCGCACTGAACCAAGTCCATGGGGCCAATCTATAGAGTGGCGAGAGCAGTTTGTAGTGGGGATCTGCAGCAGTTGTTGCGACCGCAGCAGCGCCACCCGCCAATCTGTTCGCTATTTTTGGGTTCTTCATGGCACTTCACCTCACTCACACCTTGGCGGCTTTGGTGGCCTCCTCCATCGCGACCACAACAGCACACTGAGAACAACAGGCGCAGTGGTCACGACGTAACTAACCATCATGGCAGAACTCTCGGGTTCCATGGGCTCCAGCAATATGTCGTCACCCGTCATCGGGTCTTCCTCCACCGGCATTGGGGCAGCTGTCAGCATTGGCAATTACAAGGGTGTCATGCTGTGCAATCGACCATTCAACGGCGTCAGCTCAAGTACCCTCTCTCATCGCAAGTCTTGATGCAGCCGAATCGATTCACCGGTCTCATTCGTTCGTTTTGCTCCGTCTCCTGTGTTTGGTTGGTTTGACGCAGCACTCGCCAAGACGACCGTCGCGGCTTCTGGAGCTCGAGCAGCTTTTCTTGCAGGAATTCCAAACGAACGCATCGGCCAAAACGTTCCAATCCATTCCGAGCCGATGGTACGATCACGCTCTTTCTTTTTGCTACTACTATTAGTCGCTGCATCGTATCCACGCTTTTGCTCTGGCCAGCATGCCATCAAACGCGACAAAAAGCACACGGCGCTGTCCAAACACAAGAAATGGTTGCACGACCTTCAGAAAGAGCGCAGCCGACTGGAGAAAATGCTGTTGGAGGACGAAGAGGCAAAACGCAAACGCAAAGAGCGCTTCACCGAAAAAGAAGCCAAATTCCGTCAAGCGGTGCGCGGGTCGGAAAGCGATGCCGAAGGCGATTCACAACAACAAGACCCAGCAAGTTCTTCCACGAAGCCAGAACTCGATGAAGAGATGGGAGCAAGCGATGCGCTTCCACGCCGCGCAAGTGGCAAAGCACCGTTGAACCGCCCCATGTGGGCGTTAACCAAAGAAACGGCAGACGAGAAACTCGAGTTTTTGCAAGACAAAGAAGCCAACGAACTCTTGGATTTCGCCAAGAACCTCGACCTTGACAAGTTTTTGGACGAAGTGGAGATCAAGGCCAAAGTCGCCCAAGTGGAGCAACAACTTGCCCAAGTGCAGTCCATCGTCGAACAAGAAGAAGCCGAAGAAAAACGACTTGAACGAGAAGAAAACAAACTCATAGAAGACGGCAACAACTCGGAGGATCCGGCGACGACCACTGCACCACTCAACGCAAACGATTTGTCCAAACTTGATCGCATGTATGACGCAGAAGTCAAGCACCAGCACAACGACCAAGACGACGACCGCAAGAGTATCGCTTCGGTACGTTTCTCTGGTTTAATCTGCTGCATAGGTCTCTGTTTCTCAAAACTGCTGGGTTTTGCTGCTCTTCAGACGGTATTTTCCGAGTGCAAATCGATCCGCGCAGTGCATTCCATTCGATCTGTCGCCGCGTTGACGAAGCGAGCCGCAGCCAAAATGGAAACGGACTCGATAGCGAGCACTCCTCCTCACCCACGAGTCGTGACGGTGGAGGAAGACAAAGGCGTTCGGTTGCAGATCAAGTTGCTGCCCAGTAATCTGCCGTACATTCACCGCAATCCGGCCATCTGAGCCATACCTTGCCGTAATACTTGAAGTAAAGGCACCAAACCTTCGTATTTAGTTGAGTGAACCCGTCGCGTGACTTTTCGTGATCCCCGCACGTCCTTGCCAGAGATGCGGGTGAGCGAAAAGCTCGAAAATGCCAAGAAACACGGCGTCTTTCATCTCAGTGCGCGTCGATTGACGACGTTTCCGCTCGAACTCGTGGGCGCAGACTTTCACACCACACTTTTGCGAATCGACTTGAGCTTCAACATGCTCACAGCGATTCCCGAAGCCATCGGCAGTCTCCAGGTGCTGCAGTATCTCTGGCTCAACGACAATCCGCTTCTAACCCAGTTGCCCATTTCATTGAGTAAATGCATCAATTTGCTAGTGTTGGACGTAAGTCGCACAGCCATCGCGACACTGCCATGTGAACTGGGACGTTTAGAGCAACTGGCAGTGCTGGCAATCGAGGAGACGCCTTTGGAAGCACATTGGACCAAGAAAAACTACTTGTCTTCGTTGCCTTCTTCTTCTTCTTCTTCTTCGGATCCCGCCAGCAATCAACAAGAAGACGTCAAGCCATTTCAAGACGAAGCAGATCGACAGCGTTCACTGGAGAGAGAACATGCCCTTGGCGTCACCATTCTCACGAGACTTCGACGAAAAGACGAGCGCAAGCAGCTGAAGGCGACCCTCTACGAGCGACTGGCCAACGAGTTCTACCATATCGCCGAAGACCAAGTGGACCGAACGAGCCCTTCGCTTTTGCATCCGTCGCGTGCACAAGTGGAACTGCTACTCAAACAAGTGTTTCGGCTTTTCGACAAGGAAGAAGAGCTTCGCAGTCTCATTCGCAACGCTTCGCGACTGTTTCCACTAGAGTTCAAAGACGCCAAACCTGCGCGCATTCGACGGCAGTTTGAAGCACTTCGAGAGGAAAACACACTCAAAAAGATGACCGCCGACCTCGAGATTCGACTGCGCAATCTGTACTTTGATCGCATCGATCCGAGCGCTGTCGAAGACATGATCAACTCCATCTACAAAGAGATCCAAGACATCAAACAGCTCAAGTTTTTGCTCCAGCATGCACCTCGCATTTTCCCTCCAGAAGCCGCAGATATTGACGGCAAAGAGATCCAGAAACAACTCCTCCAGCTACAACAACACCTCGCACAAGAGCGGGATGCTGCAATTGAAAAGATCTTCGCGATTGTCAAGGGTATATATGCGGACACGGAGCCCGAACTCGTGCGCGATCTCGTGCACAAAGTTGCTAAATGCTTCAAGGT
Organism: Paralagenidium karlingii; assembly: GCA_027475765.1. NCBI lineage: Eukaryota > Oomycota > Peronosporomycetes > Paralagenidium > Paralagenidium karlingii. The sequence continues at coordinate 16,303 of JAMFLO010000009.1, forward strand.
GAGAAACCAACCGCATTGGTGACTCGTCTGCATATTCTGAAGCGCGCAGACTAATTGATTTACTTTCCACGCAGAGTACGAGCGATCTGAAGAGCCTCGCTTCCAGTGCTTCGACTGTGTTCCCTTCGGAGTTTCTCCATGCGAACGCCGCCACGATTCGAGACGCATACCTTCAAATCAAGCAACAACAGCAGCAGCAACAACAAGAGCTTGAGAGTCCACCCAGTGCACGACGGCAAAGCCCCGATTCCATCAAAAAGACTAGCGCCATCACCAGTTCGTCAGGAGGCTAGTTAACTGGGATAATTGACCACCAATGCCTGTGCTCATGGAACAGAATGCCCCACTGCAATGTGCGAGTTGAAGGCCTGCTCCAGTTGAAGCAACTTGAGTGCACGAACGACGGTTCGACACTGATCAATGTGCGCTTTGGCTTGCTCGCAGTGCTCCCGGGTCTCAAAGAGCACACTGACGTGCCAGCTCTTGAGCGAACTGTCGCCTTCTTTCACGTCGATTTTCTGGTATCCACGGCAGCAAGCGATCGGCGTCGACGAAGAAATGGAGAAGTGCAGCACCAAGTCGTCTTTGGCGTCGATCGTGCAGTAAACACGATGAGCCGCAACAAACAGCTTGACGAAACCCACCGCCGAGTTGCCTTCCAGGCGTTTCTCCACAAACACAAGCGCTTCATCGTTCAACAGCATCAGCATCTTGGCAGGAAGCGGCAAAAAGCGTTGCTCCCGCCAAATACACGGCAAGCAATCCAATCCATCAAGCGCCACGGCGTGTTCCAAACCGATTTGGCCCACATGTTGCTGCATTGCACCAGTCTTGGGGTTCTGAAACGAAACGACTCGCTCCAGTTGATCCCCGCTGTAGGAACAATCCACCAGTTGGCGCAGCTTGCGCACCAGCAGAAACACTCGCATGGATTTTCGGCACTGCTCGATCTCGTTGAGTGGATTGCGAAAGGTCAAATCGCTTTTCGTTGACGAATCGGTCAGTAAAAACTCGAAGGGAGAGGAAGTTTTCGTCTGCAATGGCCAAGGAAACGCACTGCGCTGGAAAAGATGGAACTCTTCTTCGAACACGTAGATGAATAAGTCGACATCCGACATTGCACCGCGCATGCTTTGCATCACTTGATGCGTGCAGCTCGAGTCAACCTCTTTGAGCATGGCTTCATGAGAAGACGTGAGCGCTTGACTTTGGTCCTTCACCAACCGAGGCACGGTGGAATTGGCCGGGTCTGCCACAACGACATCACAGAGAAGCCGAGCTGCCAATTGTGAGTTGAGGAAACGAGTTTCTTCGCAGTGGGTCAACACACCAAGTGCCAAATGGGCCAACAACAAGTTATAACTTGGGCTCACTTCGGTAGGAGTATCTGGTTTTCGTTCCTCTTCTTCGTCTTCGTCGTCTTCACTCTCCTCATTCTCGTCATCGCTGTCATCTCCACCACCGGCGTGCGCTGGTGTCTTCTGTTCTTCGTCGTCGTGATCTCCATGGAGCGAAAGCACTTCACTAGGAAGCGAGCAGACTGAAGCGGTACTGCAATTGGAGAACTGATCGTTCAGCTTGGAGCATTCAGCAAGCACTTCACGTGGTGAAAGACGTCCATTCGCAGCGGTATTGCTGGCAAACGCTGAGCCATTCTTCTCGTGGTGCCGCAGAAACCGAACTGGAAGCAATTGCCATTCGCGAAGAAGTGCATGGTCCACAGCCTCACTGTTCATCAGACTCAGCAACAGTTGCAGTGCGCATGACGACAACAGTTCATTGCGAGACTTCATCAAGGACCAAAGTGACTCGCGATACACGTTATTGATGCCCATACTGTCGTCTTGGTTGGACCCAAAATCTTTGACTTCCTTGACCGGCCATTCGCCGTATGAAAAACGAGTCTGGAGATAGCAAAAGGGCGAACAGGCTCCATCATTGAAGTGCGCTCGGAACACATGGTCCGTGTCATCACCACCAGCATCGTCGTTGTCATCACTGTTCTCATTATCCTCTCCCTTCGATTCTTCTTGTTCCCCGTCATCGAGTCTCTTGTGAACCAAACGAGCTCGACTTTGTACTCGTGCTCCACCTCCGAGCGCACTGGACGAGTACAAACAGTTCTCAGGAGCATCCGGGCAGAGCAGCATGAAAGACAGCGCATTCACGAGCGGCACATGCTCGAAAATGCCAGCTGTGCGCGTCAGCAGATAGAGTGCAAGAAGCGCTGACACCCGCTTAGATCGAGGATTACAATCTGGGAGCAAACTGGCCGCCAAAAAGTTCTTGAGATGGTTGGTGTAGAGTAAATCGCCAAGTTTATAGCAGAGTTCTGGGATGTTGACGTCGAGCAAGTCCTGCAGATAGAAGCAGTGATCGATGTATTCCTCAATGGCTTCTTGAAGCTTTTCTTCAACGTTGTTTGCATTGGCGTTCGCTCCATGGCTGTTGGGTCCACGTCCGTTGGCGTTGGCGATGTCTCGTCGAGTAGAAGTGATCAAAGGGTTTCCTTCGAACAGCTGGTTCAACAGTCCCTGGATCGTCAGTGCCAGATCGGTGGCGCACTCCACCACGTCGCTGAAGTACGCCATGTTCTCGTGCTGCACGATGAAGCGCCGCACGCGAGAGTCCTGCACTTTGAGCACATTGAGCGTGAGCGTCTTAACCGCCACTTTGATCATTTGTTCCGAGCATTTGCCGAATTTGAGCGCTTCGACGTACAGCGGAAACGAGAACACGCCGTCGTCGCGGTCGTTGAAGAAGAACTGCACCGTTTCTTCATTCAGCCGCAGTGAAAGCGCCTTGAGAAACGTGACGTACCAGTCGCGCACGTCGTCGTCCGAGAACACAGCGAAGCGGCATTGGATGAGCTTGTTGACGTAATTGTTGGAGAGCAAATAGTACAGCGACGTGCGCGTCGAGATGTTCTGAACGAGCAAACTCAGCGTCTGCAGTAACTGTACTTGCACGGGCACGCTGGGCATGGACTCGCCGAGCGCTACGAGCAGACTCAGAATGTTTTTCTCGCAGAAATAGTCGAAAAACACGGCAGCTGAGCTGGAGACGGAGGCGAAGCCAATTTCTTCGAGCGAAACGGGTGAGCGCACGCCATTGGAGGCGCGGTTCTGGTCCGAATAAATCAGAAACTCGGACAAAACGCGCAGGATCTCGACGATCTCGGCATCCGGCAACTCGCGATAACGCACCAGTTGCTGGTGGAGCAGTTGCATCGTCGCGAGATTGAACTCGTGTTTGCCAGCGAGAAAGCTGGACGATCCGCCAAAGAGATGGCCGCCAGTCAGCCACGCCCACATGCTGCTCGTGTGGATATGCAGAAATGAGGACAAGACAAACGACACTCAGAGCAATGCAGCAAGGCCTCGTGGTGGATCGATCGAGAGCTAGCCCTGGAAACTGTTATAACCGCTCTCTATTGGGCGTCTGGACGGTACGTAACGACGCGTCTCGCTTAGATACGATTGGCTCCATCAACAATGCCATCCATGACCAGCAATCATGGCGCAGAGCAGCCTACCTTTGCCGACTTTGCGCTATCTCAAGCGGTGCAGCGCGCACTGGACGCCATGGGATTTGTGTTTCCGTCCATGATTCAGAAGAAGGCCATTCCGCTAGCGGTGTACGGAAACGACGTGCTGGGACAGGCCAAGTCTGGCACCGGCAAGACCGCAGTCTTTGGCATTGCCGCAGTCGAGCTGGTGCTGTCGAAGCAGCCAACGCCAAAACCAGGCGAAAGCGATGCGATCCGAGCGCAAATGCCTCAAGTTCTGATGCTCGCACCAACGCGAGAGATTGCGGTGCAGATTCAGTGTGTTGTGGAGCAGCTTGCAGCTTACTGTGAGCAATTGGTGGTTCAAAGCTGCATTGGCGGCCTCTCCATTGCCGACGACATGGTACGACCAGCGTGAAAGAGCGAGAGAAAGAGATTGCTGCTGATGGAATTGCTTTGTGTTTTGCGTCGTCGTCTTGCTGTCGTGTAGAAGAGGCTGACCCAGGGCTGTCACGTGGTAGTGGGCACCCCTGGGCGCATCAAGTCGCTCATTGAGCAAAACGTTCTGGTCACGCGACGAATTCGACTGCTGGTGCTCGACGAAGCCGACAAGCTGCTGATGGATGATTTTCATGAGGATGTATTGTGACGGCGCTTTCTTCAACTGGTTCAATGGGTCGGTGAGAGAAAGGGCTTACAGTTCGTTGTGGTACTTGGCAGATTGTTGCGATCGCATCGGCTTTGCCGACTCGTCGACAAACACTCGCATTCTCCGCTACCTTCACACCGCAACTTCTTGATCGCACAGCGCGACTCATGCGCAATCCACAGGTACAATCCACGTGGATTCAGCTCCGACTGACTCTCTCTCACGATGTGATGCTCGGTTGCGAGTAGCTTGTACGAGTGCAAGGGCCGAACGAAGCCACGGTCGAGATGCTGTCCTCCGATTCTGCCCAGAGCGCGAAGTCCGCATCCCAGCGCGAGCCGACGGAACTGTGGCTACGGCGTGTTCGACAGTTTTACCGCATTGTGCCTCCGTTGAGCCACGAAAACGCTTCGAGTGTGAGGTCACATCTTGATCGACTCAAGCGCAAGATCCATCAATTGGCGCAATTGCTGTCCCAGATGCATTTCCAACAGTGTATCGTCTTTTGCAATGACAAGCTCAGTGCCCAGGCGCTCGGCGACGCGCTGAGTCATCAACAATGGCCGGCACTGGTCATCACAAGCGCACAGAGCCAGAGCCAGCGATTGGACACGATGCAGCGCTTTCGAGACTTTCAAGCGCGCATTTTAGTCTCGACCGACCTCACGGCCCGAGGCATTGATGTGCACAAAGTAGATTTCGTCATCAATATGGAATTGCCGAGAGACCCTGCGACGTATCTGCATCGAATCGGTCGCACCGGGCGCTTTGGAGGCGCTGGTGTGGCTATCTCGCTGACTATTGACGAAGAGACACAGGCAATTCTTCAGTTGGCTCAGGTGTTCCGCATGCCCATGTCGGAGCTGTGTGACCCGGTTCCAAGTGATCTGGTTGCTTCTTCTGTGCGCGACGGCGACCAAAAGCCGTGGACACCGCACCAAGAACGAACGCCGCCATTGGAACAAGTCGACGAGGAACGAGAAGAAGAAGAGGAGGGCGACGTACCGCGGCCAGTCACTTGCCAGCGGCAACTTGAAGCGCAACAAGCCTACCAATACAACACCAACAAGGTGTACCGGTATCCCAGGGATTCCTTGACGTTGTGCGCGTCACCCCAGTCAACCCGTACATGGCTCTTGGAGGAAGCGTGCTACAAGGTTTGGGTATCCAATCTGAAGAATGGGACCGGGCCAGGGTGCGACTAGGGTTTTGCGGGTTTCCAGTAGATTTTTGGGTGCTTTCTTCGTTCTTTTTTCTGCTCTTCTTCCACAGAATGGAACTGGAGTCGAACCGTCCGCCTCCCACAACCCCTCCGCTCGCTCCACCAAGGTTCCAACTTGCCCACAAAGAAAGATCAAACATACAACTACAAAGCACCGACAGTGAAAGTGGAGAGGAATCCCACTGCCGCTTGCACTTGTATACGGCATCTGCTTGCGCGTTTGGCTTGGCACTTGTCTTACTCAGAAGTTGGAGCCTTTGGGTGAGACGGAAAGAAGAAGAAGAGAAAACCGAAGAAGAACACGGGGCTCTTTGGTTTTGGCGTTTGATACGATTGTGTCCAGAGAAGAAATGACGGGCCATGGCTCAGGCAAAGATAAGAGCAAGAGCAACCCCAAGTTTGACCCACTACATGAGTACATTACAGCCAGCCAGGTGGCTCGGCAGCGGCTGGAAGCTCACACCCACGGCCGTGGCGGACCCTCAACCCATTACCCACCGCTCGGAAGGAAAGCCTCCAAGGAGAATGTGAGTTCCTGCGCTAATTCGACCCCAGCGAGCGTCAAGTCTTCGTGGCTGGCCGCCCATGAAGCCATTCAGCGATCCAGTTCGCTGGGCACGAAGGCGACCGTCCCGGGTGGTGCAATGGACGATTGTGACTCGATCATGAGCGGAAGTCCGACCACTTGCTCGGCGTCCAATACGCCCCGCTCGTCGACTTGTTCGTCTGCCAGCGGCTCGGAAATGATTCTGAAAGTGGTGCTGATTGGCGATTCGGGCGTCGGGAAATCCAATCTGGTGCTGCGTTTCACCAAAAACCGGTACCAAGCTAACATGCTGCAGACTGTTGGTGAGTAGTGCACTGAGCGTCGCTCAATCACGGAGGTCTTGACGGATGGAACGCGGATGCTGACTCTGTTTACGATAGGCTTCGAGTTTTCGACCAAGACACTTCGCGTCGGCGAGTACCGTATCAAGGCACAGATTTGGGACACAGCCGGCCAGGAACGGTTCCAGTCACTGACAGCCGCGTACTATCGTAACGCTGTCGGCGCGATGATTGTGTACGACATCACGAATCGCTCGTCGTTTGAGAACGTGACGAGATGGCTGGACCAAGTGCACGAGCACGCACACGAGAGTCTGGTGATGATTTTAGTCGGCAACAAGTGCGATCTGGCACATTTGCCCAACACGCGACAGGTCTCGACGCTCGAAGCAGCTCGGTTTGCAAACGCCCATTCGATGGAGTTTTTGGAAACTTCAGCACTGGACGCCACCAATGTGGTGGAAGCCTTCAAGAAGATTATTGTACCCGTGGGTCGCTTACTATCGCCTTCTTCTGCGCCGACAAGTTTTGAGCCGTTGCCCAAGGGATGGCGTCGCGTTTTATCGCGAACAAGGTACCCCGTTGTTTTGATTTGCGAATTGGTTGCGCGCCAGTTGAGACTGATCCATCGTCTTGTTATGTTGATGCTTTAGACCGGGCCAGTATGCGTATGAAAACCAGTACACTCGCGAGCGGATCGCTTTTGCACCAAAGGAACCCGCGAGACCCTCTCAACAGAGCTTTCGCAGTGGGGCCCCCGGACTGAGTGAAAGCATGTTGGTGACGGTCACAAAAGAGAGTCTGCAGTTGCAGCATCAAAAAGCGGTGCTGGCACAAAACCAGTCGACCCAATGCGGTCATGTCTGTCCGTCTTGTGTGATTTTATGAGGGCCGTGGGTCCCTGCAAGTAGACCAGAACAAACCCCCCCAGTCCAGTCGACGCCCCATTCTGTCGCTTGCTCGTGCAGCCCGTTGTCATCGTCTGGCGCTTGTGCGATTTCACTCTATGGGATGGATTTCCATTTCGGGCGGCACGAGATGCGACTTCAACTCTTTTCCTCTTGGTTTTTCTCTCTCTTGCTCGTCTCTTTTTTCACCCTTTCCGGCAAAACGATAGGTTAATAGGCTCAGACACTGACAGAGCATCACAAGACACGGCACGACAAGTTCTCCGTTGATGTAAGTTGAATTGGAACAAATCTAAAAGAAATGTCAACTCTCTAATTAAAGAAGCTCCTCTTCAACACAATCAACGCTACCGCAGCAGCTGCAACAACCATCGAAGACTTGAGATACGACTCGCCCACACCCGTCAATCTCACGAGCGCGTCCAGTGGCTTGCACTTGGACCCACTATTGTTGGCTCTCGCGTCGACAGTCTCCTTGATGAGCTCAGCGACAGCAGCAGCAGAGTTGACCAGTCGCTGCGAACGCGTTGGCAGCTTTTCAAGAGCTTTGAGTCCCTCGTGTTGTGTGATCTTCTGTTCTGGAACGCCAAGAGCTTTCGACACAACGGGCAGGAATTTGCCATAGTGCGCCGTACCGACCACAACAACAGCCGAGCGTGGTTGGTCTTTGAGGTGTTCTTGCACAAAGCGCTCGCCAGCGATAACACCAACGGCGCTGTGTGGATCCAGCAAGTACTGATACTCTTCGTGATACCTCTTGATGGCTCCGCAGACCACATCTTGAGTGACTGAGTACGAGAGCATTTCCTGCTGCGCCTTTTTGAGCAATTGGCCAGTGATCGTCAATTTGGCCGTCTGCTCAAAGTCCTTCATCCACTGGTTCAACAGGCGCGGCTGTTCGCCACTGAGATCGAAGAGATATCGCTCAAAGTTGCTGGAGACGCAAATGTCCATAGAAGGCGTGTTGGTGTGGGAAATGGCCTGACGATGGTATTTGCCTGTCGAGAAAAAACGATGCAGAATATCATTCTCGTTGGTTGCCACGACAAGTCGATCGATGGGAATGCCAAGTTTCTGTTTTGGTTAAAGCAATAGCACGGAGTTGGTCAACGAATTATCAATAGGGGATGCAATCAAGTGGCGTACCTTGGCATAGTATCCTGCGAGAATGTCACCAAAGTTGCCGGTTGGGACGGAGAACGACACGTTCTCCACATCGCGCTCTTTCACGCGGAAGTACGCGTACACATAGTACACGATTTGCGCAAGTATACGAGCCCAGTTGATGGAATTCACCGCCGCCAAAGCATACTAACGCAACAAGCGTTAGTCAGAGTCACAATGTGCACACAATGAGCCAAATATGTAACTCTCATCATACCCGTGCTTTGAACGATGCGTCAGCAAACAGATCCTTCACAATGGCTTGACAGTCATCAAAAGTCCCCTAGAAAGCCACAGCATCGCACAGAGTCATGCGACTTCAGCAACCACAATTCCATCGCCCTTCTTCAATGGTCACGTTACCTCGATGGCCACATTGTGAATGTTTTCATCCAACACCGAAATCATTTGTCGTTCTTGAATCTTGCTGACTCTTCCGTGCGGGTACAAAATGAACACCTCAACGTTCTCTTTGTTGCGCAGTCCATAGATCGCCGAACTGCCCGTATCGCCCGACGTGGCACCGACCACAGTGATGCGATGGGTCTTGGACGCACACTTCTTGTTCTTGTTCTTGCGCTTGAGGAAAAACTCAAACAAGTTGCCGAGAAATTGCAGAGCAATGTCTTTGAAGGCGAACGTGGGGCCATGAAAGAGCTCCAAAACGTGCAGCTGGTTGGTGATTTTGACCACAGGCGACGTCTCCGAGTCTCGAAACGTGTTCTCGTTGTAGCTTTTGGCGACCAGTTCGGTGAGCTCTTGCGTGGAAATCTCTTTCGGGTCGATGAACAATCGCATCACGTTAACCGCCAACTCCTGGTACGAGAGCGCCGCCCATTTCTCCAGTGCGTCGGCGGGTAACTTTGGGAATTGGTCCTGTTCCGGGATCAGCAGCCCTCGATCGGCGCCGAGTCCCGTCAGCACCGCCTCCTCAAACGACAGCCGTCGCACTTCGCCTCTTGTACTTCGATACAGCACCATGGTTGCTCCGTTTCGTTTGTTTTTCCCCGGCTTCTGCTTCTCGTCGGGCGTGGGATTATCTTTGGTCTGCGCCGTTTCCCTCCCTACTGCCACACCAGTGCAACACTGGCCAAGAGAAAAAGTGTGTGGACCTCATGACACCTTCGTGCCACCTTCGCGCAACCTAATGGCCTTCTGTTGGCATCCGAATTGGCCACTAAAGGAAAGGTAAACCCTCCGTTTTACGACCCCCACACACTCGCTCGTTGACTTAGCTTGAGTATACGGTACTTGCCCCCAAAAAACGGTAATGAGCACCAAAGTGAAAGGAAGACGGCCACGAGACTCGGCGCGCGATGAGTTCACGTCGGTGCTTCAGGACGGCAAACTAAAGCAGCAGTGCAACCACTGCAGTCAGGTGATCGTCAATCACACGGCGACGCTGCGGAACCATCTTTTGCGCAAGCATCCGATGTTTGAAGCCGCCACAGGTGCTTCTGCGAATGTGACTGCCGGTCTCCATGAGAAAGCGACGGAATCGTCTTCTCTGTCAGTCAAATCGATGAATTCCCTGCAGAATCGTCATCCAGAAAGACCTTTGACTGCAATGGCAGCAGAACCAGCCGTCGCCATCGCCATCGCAGCTTCGTCTGCAACGACCGCAGCCGTTGTGGCAGCAACAGAGCAGATCCCCATGAAAGCAATAAACCCATCAGCGATAGAAGAGAGCCGAACAAACAGCAGTAGTGAGTCTGGAAGCGAAAGTGCCAGCGAAGAGAAAGAAGAAGAAGAGAATGAGGAAGAAGAAGAAGACGGAGAAGGAGAAGACGGAAACGAAGAAGTGGCACACCAAGAGAACAAAGGTGAGCTTTCTGCGGCAGATGCGATTAGTGTCAATCCTTCAAACGTGGAAACGCAGCATCAAGAGGTCACACATGGAAGACCGCTGGATAATGCATCAATCGCCGCAACTGCCAGCTGTTCGAACGGCCACGACGACATGGAACTATGCACCAATGAAGAAGCAAATGCGCCAAAGGCCCAACAGAAACGAATAACGAACACAGGCGATGGCACAACGTTGGCTCAGCTAAAGATGTCTCCGTCTGGGCATGAGGAGGGTCCGTTAATGAACCAACCACCCAACTGCTTGCGAACAGGCAAGAAACGAAAGCATTCGGATGTCGTTTTCTCTGATGCAAAGACAAGAAGACTGGTGAACGTGGACGAGTTTGCACGAATAAACAAAGGTATTGGATGCTTGATGTACGCCCTTTTACGATTGTCTCGTCTGACCCAAGGCAACTTGTTCAATCGATAGAGATGCATGAATACGATGAGCGACGAGAATCCATCATCAAACGATCTCGAGATATCTTGAAAAACAGGTCTGTTAAACTGTCCTTCAGGCTCAGTTTTTTTCTTACCTGACAGAGGAGCATTTTTAGCAAACAAGCCATATTTGCTCTGCATCGAGAAGGAACCCACGACGCTTCGCGTTTGCTGACGAGTGCAACGGGGCTCATTCCAGAGCTTGTCGCGCTCACTCAAGGAGATCAATCGCTGAGAAATGGAATTCTGTCATCAGCGCTAGAAGAGTACGCAGAAGCACGTTGTTTCCAGCATTATCTGGACCATGGAACTCTTTTGTCCATGACAGAAATGGCGCTTGTGAACAAGGAGGAGTATCTGGGCGGTGTGATTGATTTCACAGGTGACTTCAAATCGATGATTGCGAGGATTGAGTGTGATTGGTAACTGATCTGTGATTATCAACACGGTCACAGGTGAGATCACGCGTTTAGCGGTGATGAAAGCTGCAAAGCGCGACGTCCAAGCGGTGGAACAATGTCGCGAGATTGTGGAAGCGATCTCAGGTGAACTCATCCAGTTTGACTTTCGGAACGGTGCTCTGAGAAAGAAATACGATTCTCTCAAGTACAACCTGAAGAAACTCGAGGTATGTGACTCTGCATTTGAGATAGGACGGACTGTAAAAATGGTAGGCTCATGACTGCTTGATTTCTTTGTGGAACAGCATACTATCTATGAGTTGTCATTGATATCGTCTTCAGGGCTAACAGTGAATGCCAGTTCCACTCAGCTGACAGCTGATGCGGACGACCAGCAACAACTCGACTAGACAATCCAAAACTCAGTTTTCTTTTGTTGGAGAAGGTCGCAGTATGGAACATGTGTTAAGGGAGAATGTTGTTCTATGGGGTCGAGTATCCTTTGTCACTGCCCGATCTATTCGGTAATGGGGACGTCGACAATCTCTTCCACGAATCTTTTTGGGAAGATTCCTCTTGTGCCATCGCAACGTTCTCCACTCCACCAGTCTTCATTGGGCTTGGCCAAAACTCGAATGATTTCGCCAACTTGCAGGTTGAGTTCATCAGGATGCTCCGCTTTGAACTCCTCGATGACTCTCCACTGAGTGCTTGAGGGTGGCACAAATTCCGCAATCGACTGAGAAGATGCTGAGGTTTCTGGGGGTTCCTGCTCAATGACTGGTGGCGGAGGAGTTGGTGCTGGCTCTTTGGTGTGATTTGATGGCCGTGGAGATCGCAGCGAGTTTTGATGTCTGTCACTTGGAGGAACAGGAGAGATTCCTGTCGATGGAGAAGCCGCAGGTAAATCCGTTTTTGACACACTACCGATTGTTTTTTTCGCGCGAAGAGCGTTTGTTCTCCACTGTAGAATCGTGAAGTCATCACCTCCAACGGAAATAAGGTATCGATCGTCATTGGAGAAGCACATGTCCGCGATGTTACACCCATGACCGGCATACGCCGTGAACTTTGCTCCTCGAAATGCTGGCCATCGGAACAAACGGATCGAGGATCGACATGCCACCGCCAACAAATCCTCGCAAGCAATCTGTGTATCCCCACCGCCTTGAATACCTGTCGTGCAGACACAGTTGATGTCAAACAGACTGGTCGTGTCTTCATTCCAGATACCAGGCGTCGGCCATCCGAACACACAAGTCCATCGAGACCACGTCAAGTCGCGCAACTGGAAGGTTTCTTTGATCTGTTTGGCAGCTTTCGGCGCGGTCACACCCCAGAAGAGCATTTCCCCATCACCAGCGTTGCTGATGAGAACATCACTTTCTGAATTCCACGTCATTTGAGTTACGGCGCTTGAATGACCAGCGCAGGTCTGGAATCTCTTGTAGTTAGAACCTACGTCAAGGAAATGCACCATCGTGTCACGAGTACTTGCTGCCAACACTCTGCTGTTTGGGGAATACCGGATCTGACAGACCCCAGTGGTGTTAACGTTGGAATTTAAAGAAAGATTGACTGGATGATTCTCCATCAGACTCGCCGCTTGAGGTCGCAGTACTTTGCGTTGCTGCATTCTAAGATCAGGGTACTCCACGATCAAGATCTGACGAGCAGATGAAAGATGAGTAAACGATCATCCCGATGATGTCAAACCCCAGAGTTGTACGAACCTCGCCATTACCCAATCCTGCCGCGATGTGATCACCTGCAGGTGAAAAATCAAGGCATCCGCCTTTACTGGAGACTCCACAAGTCGTTTTCTTTTTGCATGAATGACTTTCCAGATCCCATATGATGATGACGCCGTCCTGTGAAAGTGTCACTACTTCATCTTTGAACGGATGACAACAACAGCTCACCACGGCACCACTCGAACCCTCCAGAACGACTGTCCATTCACCTGTCTGAACATCAAGCTCCCAAATCGAGTTGTTGCTTGCGCCAACGATGACTGTGCTGCCATCGTCTTTCCAGGCGATGCTGGTGGGTTTCAAGTTGGACATCTTCTGGCCCTGGTAATCTGGCGGGGAGTGAAACTCTTTGTCTTCAATCGGCATCAGCGTGTGAAGGCCTTCTGAAAACGTTGTTCGATATGGGGCGAAGACATCAAGCGTTTTAACTCCTGGAACTCTCATTGGTGTTGGCATTTGCAGTCGCCAAAGCACAAGTTTGCCGTCTGCACCACTTGAAATGATGAGATTGTGCTTCTTGCTGTATGCCAGTTGCAGTGTAGTGGCGTTGTGAGCGATCGGTCCCTTGTAGCTTAGCTCTTCCATCCGTGAGAACAAGGCCTGCAATTCGTACAGCAATCAGCCCTCTGATGAAATCCGTTTACAGTGTAGCGCTTCACACAACCTGTGAGTTGGGCTTCAGGGCTAAACGACGTGTGATGCTCTCGATCTCTGTTTGAGCTTGCTTACTGAGCTTGAAACGATTACCAGTCTCGTGATCATGGGGCACCATCTCGACTAGTCGGGCATTGGGCTCAAACACAATTCGTTCGATCACAAGGTCTTGAAGCTGACGATCCGTAAAGTCTTCTGGGATCTCCCACCACTTGATGGGCTCTTTGTCTCGGAAGCGTAGTGGTATGTCTTCGAACACTGGTGCTCGGCGTGGTTGCCAGAATACACATATATCTCCTTTTGAGGTTCCAGCGAGGATCCTACCCAACGTGCGATCCGTTTCCTAAACAGAAAAGATTGATAAGAAGGATCGCAACCAGGGTACTTATTATGCTGTCTCGCAGGCCATACCTTGAGTTGAACCATCTGCTTCTTCGTTTCGTCAAATTCGTGTAGTGGCGGTGAGTCATCGACAAAGGCCAAGCAAGTGAAGTCATGGGTACTCATTCTCCCGTTGAATGTTGGGACATTTCCCTCAAGCTTCCAGACTTTCTCGTGAGGTACTCGAGGACGCATCGGGGCGGGGCCACCAAATGTCGATCCAGTGAACGCATGTTCCTCCTGTAGATGGGCACAATAACGATATCAATGATAACTGAAGGCGAAAAACATCTTGGATAGTTTACCTCGCGATCGACATGTGTCGGTTCGTACTCTGCTTTCGCTAGCGTCCAGAAGCGAATGTGTCGAACACCACAACTCACAAGTGTATAGCACGCATCATCATCGGTCAAGGCTTGCCCAGGCTTACGAGTCCCATCGCTCTCCGGTCTCCCATACGCCTGAAATGGATTGAACGAAAGGCAATGAACCCGAAACGTATGACCTTTTGCTGTGGTGAGCAAGGTCTCCTGCTTCCAGTCATGAATAAAGATCGAATTGTATAAATCACCGCCCAGAGAAGCCAGAAACTTCCCGTCATGGGAGAAGCTGACACATCGCACAGCGGTGGTTGGCCCTTTCAGCACGTAAGTTGTCTTGCCAACTGGATCATCAATGCTGTCCCACACAATCACGAGAGCTTCACGTCCGACTTGGCCAGACGCTATTAACCGTTGGTTGGGATGCAGCGTCATGCATGAGACCTCGTTCGTGTGACCTCGAAAGAATCGCTGCACGCGACTTTCTTTGTTGTACAAGACAACGACAACAGCACAGTACCATACGATCTCTCCGGAAGGAAGGTACAAAACATTACAGTTGCTGGATGGAATGTTTGCCCCAGCTGCTGCGCTGTTGGACCCAGAGTGGAAAGGAGCGTTGTGGTAGCCATATACGTAGTCGAGATCAAAAGTGGTCGTTGGAGCTGGTGATTCCATTGTTCGGTAGGTTTCCTCGTATGTGCTGGGCACAAATACGTTACTTCGACACTGCGGGTACTTCATAAGCGTCTTCTCGTACATTAGCTGCTTTTGCTGCGCGATTAGCAGGCTCTGGGCAGCTTCCCGCTGTTCAATGTTGGCCACTCGTGGAAGTTTCTTGTCGAACATGATTCTACCTTCTGGACTGCGGGATTTGCCATCACTGGGGCCACTCATCATGTCTTGGTCATTTGGTGGTGGACCACATTCATCTCCACCGGCATCCGCTGCATTGCTCCAATCTATCGCTGCAGGAGGAACGCCTGCGGTCCCATTCCCACCTGCGCCACCAGCAGTGGCGTTACCGATGGTTCCATTGTTGCGCAGCGAGAGCAGTTGGTAGCCAAACATGATGGGATCCTGACGTTTTTTCTTTTTGTGCGGCGACGATGCGAGCTTGGGCAATCGCGAGGGTGAGCAGCTGGGAGGGAGCGACATGGCATGGCTGCTGGACTTGGCGACGCTGTTCTTCCACGATCGCTTGGACTTGAGGTTCCAGCTCATGTCCTCAAACTCCTGGATCACACGCGTCATCTGGCTCTTCATGGCGTCCAGCGCGTCGTTCCGGTCCTTGAGTTGGCGATCGATTTCCCCCGACACGAGCGATGTGATGTGGTGCAGCGGCATCGAGGAAGACGACGACGAGGCCGATGCGGAGACCGCGCTTTGCAGCTCATCCTCTTTGCCATTGGGACTGGTGCTCATGGTCGGACTCTCCGCGCGTTCACGACGGAAGGCAATGCGCCCGCTTGGTGCTTGCTTCTCGCCGCTTTTGGCCTGCTTTACCCAAAGGAAACTGAAACTTCAACCTCCCAACCCTCGCCAAAGTGATGCCGGTCGCGCCAACGAAACTGAAAGGGTTCCGGTGTACTTTTGAAGAGCCAACGTGGCTGCGAAGGGTGGTGGTCTCTTGCGCAAAAGAATGGGAAAAACGAAGCAAATGCGCTGACCAATTGACTTCTTCTTCTTCTCTTGTCGTCTGGTTTTGCGTTGGCTTTGGCGTGGTGCCTTTCCTTTGGCATGATCCAACCAGTTGTGTCAGTCCATCCATCCAGTGGTTTGCTGGATGCAGATCCTGAACCGTCGCGGCACGCGCGGGTAAAGACAGGCCGACGACGAGAAGCAGCACAAGCGGAAGGAAGAGCATGCCGTCATCTCTTTGGTGCCCAAGACCAGAATCAAGGCGATGGGAGACGCGAGTGACCCAGTTGCTGGCAATCGGTTTCCTCGCCATGATGACGCACTGGCATGGCACTGAAGCAGCCGTCACCGGAGCCACCGCCACCGCCTCAACCAGCCCGACCTTTGGCGGCTCCCTCACCTCGATGACCTTCACGTTCACCCACACGCAGACGGTGCCCGTGAATGGCGCGGTGGTGGTGGTTTTTCCGTTGTATTACGTCGTGGAAAACCCGACCATCACAGCGCTGGGCAATCTCGATGCTGCCTGCACCGTTTCCATGGATCCAGCGACGCGCATCCTCACCATCACCGTGCTCGTCACTCCGTTGGCGCCCGCCAGTCAGACCATCACACTGAGCGGCATCACGCATCCCGGCGCAGGAACGACCGGTTTGTTCTCGATTCGCTTGTTGGATGCGTCTGGAAACTACTTGGAGACCTCTTCCGGCATCCCGGGCCTGGTGATCACCAAAAACACCATTACCGACGCGACAGTGACGTTCGCATCAGCCGCTGCCGGTGCCACGACCACCTGCTCCGTGGCGTTCACGACCAGCATAGTTTTGCGACCGTCCAACGTCCTAGAATTAGAGTTTCCGGTGTTGCCCAACAGCAAATTCCTGTTTTCTAGTGCAACTGTGACGCTCTTGGCCGGCATTCCCGCGAGTTCGAGCCATTCGGTCGTTTACACGTCACCGTTTCTTCGCCTGGTGCTCGGAAGCGGCATGACCGTCATTCCAGCCGGCACACAGCTGTCCTTTCAGTTCAACGGGATTATCAATCCTGCTGCCCAAACGCCTGGAAGCTTCAACGTGCGCTCACGCCATTCGGCTTCGTCCTTGTTGATTTTTGAAGAACAGCTTGGCATCACAGCTCCAGTCATCACGGCGCGGACACTCGGAGCGGACACAACTTTCACGCCATCGACGTTTTACGCGGGGCTCGTCACCAGCTACCAGCTCTCGTTCACGAACGCGGCGTACTACCAGAATGGAGTCACAATAACGTTGACAGTCCCATCCGTTTATGATCTCACGTCTGCGATCCTCGGAACCATCGTTAACATGCCCGCCACCAGTGCCGTGTTCACCAGAATCAGTTCCACGAGTGTCAGCGTGACCATCATGGGCGGCGCAACCGCTACAGGAACGGGAAGAGGCTTTTCGGTGTCCAACATTCTCAACCCTGGAAGCTCGTGCGATAACACGATTCTGCAGTACTGCACGCCGACTTATGGCACCTACTCGGTCAGCATTGCCGACGCAGGAGGCAATGTCTACGAGTCGACCACGACCATTCCTGGCACACCGATCCTCAAGTCTTTACTCTCGTTTGCACGGGTGCGACCCACCAAGAACACCTTCGACGTTGTCCCGCCCAACACGGCGACCACCGTCACGTTGTACATGACAACGCAAGCCACCATCCCCATTGGAGGCACCATTGAGGTGGTGTTTCCTGCTGGGTTTTCGTTCGGTGCTGTGGCAGCAAGTGGCCACGTTGGTATTGCAACGGCCAGCACCACCGTGTTGGTGACTGGACAAACGGTGACGTTGCTCATCGCTGGTTCCAATGTGGCTGCCTCGTCCGGAATCCAAGTGACCTTTAGCGCCATAACCACGCCAGATGTGTCGGCCACCGGGTTGTACATCGTGCGAACCAAAGACGTGAATGGAAAGACCATTGAAGAGAATGTGCAGATCAGCGGTGAAGGATGCCTCACGCTCAACTCTTGCAGCAGCCACGGAACTTGCACCTTGTTTTCCCATACGTGTATTTGCGACCCTGGCTGGGGGGCAGCGACGGATGTGACCTTGTATCGCGCGCCTGATTGCTCTTCTCGAGTGTGTCCAAGCGGGCTGTCGTGGAACAGCGTGCCAACTGACCAGAACACTGGCGCTCACAACAGCAAGCGAGAATGCTCTGGGATGGGGGTGTGCGACCGCAGCACGGGCAAATGCGTGTGTTTTGCTGGGTACATCGGCGCCGCGTGTGACATCAGTGAGATTCTTGTTGGCAGAGAATGAACGGAGTTGCGTGGACTGTCTGACTTTTGGTGTTGATGATGCTCGGTGATGTGAGTGGCGTGCCCCAACAACTGCAATGGAAGAGGAAGATGCGTCACGATGAGACAGATGGCTGCGATTGCAACCGCAACGCCGCTGTCGCCTGTCACAACGTACGATGGCGCATTGGTGAGTCATGCTCCCGCCATGACTGGCAGGGACTCACGAACGTCTCGTGTCTCCATCAGGCCACGACCACTTGGGATCAAGATCGTATCATGGGCTGCGTGTGCGACTCATCGTGGAGTGTTGGCGCTGGGAACGGCGCCATCCAGAGAGGAGAATGGTTTGGAGCTGACTGCTCCAAGCGTGAGTGATTGATCGATCGTATCATCTACTTCATAGCCCTGCACCCGACTAACTGGCCTGTGACTTGTTCATATTCAATAGGTCGATGTCCGATCGGAGATGACCCAGAGACAGCAGTAGATGAGACCGACTGCACCAACAAGATCACTCCAGATGGAGGCTTCTTGACAGGAAGCACCGGTAACAAATGCTACGCTGAATGCTCCAACCGTGGCAAATGCAACTATCGCACAGGGCTCTGCACGTGCCTTAAAGGATACGCCGGTGCCGCCTGCAACGTGAAGGACGCATTGTCCCAGTGAGAGACACCAATAGATTCCATGAAGAATGTGCCCGTTAAATACTTGATGATCGTCTATTCATCCCTCGCTTCCGCGCGTTTGTATTTATGGTGGCACTACGTCATTTGCAGCAGCAACTCTGTCTCGTCCAGCGCGCGATTGACGCTGATATCCATCATGTAGACCTTGGACCGACGTTGGACGTCAATTTTGGCGAGTTTGGACGGCGGCAGATCTTCCTGTTTAGCTTCCGCAAAGCCTCTCTCAAGGAACCAGTGGGACGTTCGGGTGGTCAGCACGAAGACTTTCTTGACGCCCATCGCAGCTGCTTTTCGCAGCAAAAACATGATCAAGGCATTGCCCTACATGCAAAAGTGTGTCAGTGGGCAGGCGGACGAAACGAGAGATCCATCATCTTGGAGCTCATGTAATACCTTTCCAAAGTTGCGATACGCTGGATCGACTGCAACACACGCGATCTCCGCCATGTTGTTCTCAAAGGGCTGTAATTGCGCACACGCGAGGATGCCGCCATCGCGCTCCACGACTGCAAACGTGCCAACATTGGACTCGATTTGCTCTTGGTTGCGGGACACCAAGATGTCCTGATCTAGCAGTGGCTGAATCAGGCGCATGATGCCGACAATGTCATTGGTTGTGGCCATCCGCACTCCTTCGTACATGTGCTTGGTGATCATCAGTCCTTCTCCATCTCGTGTGAACAATTCCTCCAGCAAGCCGCCATCAACGTGGCGACTGACCAGATGCGAGCGCGTGACGCCGTTCACACATGCACGAATGGATTGCTTCAAGTACATGAGAAAGTTTTGTGTGACGTGGGGATCTTTCTGGGCGATCTCAATGTACTGCTGGGCTTGTTGGATCACAAGTGCTTGAACTTTTTGGTTGGTGCGAGAGTCGTACATCTCCTCGCCGTCGTGCAGAAATATCAGCTTGTCGCTTTTCAGCTGGATGGCACACTTGCTGGCAACATGCTCCGACAGACAATTAAACACTTCACCGCTTGCACTGTAGCCGATGGAAGAGATCAGCACGATGTCACCGTTGTCCAGTGCGTTGTTCACTTTTTCTGTGTTGAGTCGTCGCATCTCGCCCGTGTTGCGGTAGTCCACACCCGCGCGCACGCCAAGAGGCTGCGCAGTGATGAAATTGCCTGACGCGACGTTGATGCTACGCGTTCGCCCGGGGCTATTGGCGATGCCTCGTCCCAGAAATGACTCGATCTGAAAGCGAACCGAACCGGCAGCATCCATGGCGCACTGCAGTTCTTGTGGGCCGGTGATGCGCATGGAGCAGTCAAAGCGCTGTGGGAGTTTGCGTAATTCCAGCTGGCGATTCATCTGCGGGCGGCAGCCAGCAACCAACACGATGCGAATGCCAAATGTGTTGAGCAGCGCGATGTCCTGCATCACGGCGCCAAACACTCTTGATTCCATCAGTTGGCCCGGCAAATGGATCACCATGGTGGCGCCGCGGTGGAAGTTGATGTACGGCGACATGGAGCGGAACATTTCCGTGAAAGAACTGGGCGTCGACTTTTCCTGCGAGGAAGCCGACGACGCCGTCGGTTTCACTTTCAAGCATTCGGGTGGCACCGCGGGCAAAAAGTCGGCGAAATGGTTGGGTTCACCGATTTTGGAGGGCGGCGTTTCGTCGCCGATGTCTTCTTTGTCTGCCGCTTCTTGCTCCCGAATAGTAGAAGAAGAAGACGCAGACGAAGAGGAAGACGATGCGGACGACGTGCTCAACGCCACTGCGAGCGAGCGATTGGTGCGCGCCATCTGATTCTTCAAGGCCAGGCGAGTGGTCAATGGGATCCCGCGCAGAGGACCTGCTGCAACAAGTGAACGAGGCAGCCACTGAACCAAAGGGCGCCGCAGCATCTTCTTTTTTCCTTCTTGTTCTTCTTGTGCTTGTTCCTACGCTTCCTCTTGGTGACTGCGTCAACAGTCAACACGACTCACGAAGTGCTGTTGGTTTGCGTTTCGATTGGATGAAGTACTGCAATCAAGTCAAAAGTGGCAGTGAATAAAATTACAGGGTATATGATATGGCTTCGTACTACCGGTTGGACAACTGAAGGAGATCAAATATAGACATGAATGCATTCTAACAGTTCCATCCTGGTGGAACTTTGTATGAGTGGTTTTTCAATGGGCAGAAAAGCATGGAAATGGACGGCCAACGCGACACAACACACATTCATCCATGCTTTTCAAGTGTTTGTATCTCTTTCAACGTTGTGCTTGTTGATCAAACACAAGAATTCTTGTCTGAAGTGCTTCAGAACCACAAGAACTTTTCAACAGAAACTGAAGATCCGTGGTCCTCTGATTGGCTATTAATCCATTGTATCCAAAGATCTGATGCGTCATGGACAACTGATTCTGAGACATGAGCCGTTTCATTTCATTTAACGGTTAGCACGGCGACGGTAAAAAAATCATGTCTTCAAGATTCGGTTCGGCGAGAGCGACGGACGCCACAGTCCAAAGTGCTGAACGAGACGGAAATGGCAGCGACTTCGACGATGCCGACAGGTGAACGGAGCTGCTCTGAACGTTCTTCCGGAAGTGCAACAGTGCGTCTGTTAACCCACAGATTTGGTGGAATGATCGTGCGAAGCGGAGGAACTCCAGTACCTCCCCAGGGCCTGCAATCGCCTCTGGCAACTCGACTCCAACAGGTAGGTTCTTGGATTCGCTGAGCGCGTGGTGAAATGCTGTGCTGGGAGATGACACAACACGCGCGGAACCGTTTAGACTGGAGCCTGGCGTGGACTACGAGATCAATCTGCAGGAGAGCAAATTCGCGTACGAACACGGCGATGTCGCGAGTGAGAAACTCTTCACTTTCGTAGACCCAAAAGTCTTCGAACGCCCCACTTTCCATCTGTTTTACGTGTTGCTCGACAACTACGAGAGAGGAGTGAGCGTCGTGAACTTTCCATTCAAGTGAGAGCCCACTGATGAGAGGCTAAGATACCATGACGCTATGGTCTGGGTTGCTCATAGACTGGAGTGGCCGAGGTCGTTACCAACGAAGAGCTGGCTGAGAATCGAGCCTTCCTCAATGCTATTCTCGATACTGCGCCAATGCGTTATGCCTTCAAGTGACTGATCGTTATCATTTAGTGTTTCACTTGTCCCAATCTCATGAGGTTCTTCATGCTGTCTTTAGTTGGTTGGCCAAGAAGCGCCTTGTCCCCAACGATATCACGGCGTTTCGCAACCGCCTGGATCTGCTCTGGTTCAGTTTGTATCGTCGTGAGACCCACAACGACTCATGTGGATTTGAGCACGTGTTTGTCGGTGAGGAGCGCGATGGAAAGATATCTGGTTGCCACAACTGGATTCAGATCTACAATGAAGAACGTTTGGGTCGCATGGACTATCGCGGTGCCATCAAACCCAAGCAGCGAGGAAGAAGCTTCCTGGAGCCTTTGAACCATGAGCAACTGGTGACCATCCAGTTTTCATGGGATCGAGAGATCAAGCCAGTCTCGACAAGTCTGATTGGCGTCAGCCCTGAGTTTGAAATGGCTCTGTATACCATGTGCTTTCTCAATGGTCAAGAGAACAACCCTGTTCAACTTGGTAAACTATGTGTGCGCATCGATTTCTGCTTGCTATGCTTTGTCCAAATCCCTCACGCACCCTATTCAATCGATCAGGTCCGTACCAGTGCAACATCAAATGCTTTTCGATTGGTCAAGGAGAGCGACGCAAGATTGGTTCTGCCTTTCCAGAAGCACTTCCCATGACGGAGGCCCAGGCAGCGACCAAGATTCAAGCGCAGTTTCGTGGGCAACTTGCTCGTCAGAAGCAAGGACAGTCGGACCGTCCTCCACGCAATGCCCAGCAGTATCACCAACACCATCAACTACAACGCCACGACCAACAACCCAACCGCGCGAACCGTGCCCAGCAATCGCGAGGCAATGGAGTCTATCACCAGGTTAACCAGACGGCCTCGTCTCCACATCATCGCCAGCAGGGCCGAGGCCAACAGTACTTTAGTGGTGGCGGCGGATACCACCAGGCCACCCAGAACTCTTCTGGATACCAGCAGCCGCCTCGATCGCAGCAGCAGCAGCAACAACAAGTGAATCGATCCCAGCACTACTCCTCTGGACAGAAAGACTCGTACCAGCACCAAAGCCACCACCAGAACGCGTTGGCTCCTCCCGCACCCCATACTCGTCGCCAGCAACACGCCAACTGGAACAATTGAGTACTGTTGCTCTTGTGCCTCACCAACTTCAAGTTTGGGAGGATAAGAAGAGAGAGGTGTGAAGTGGTACATTGTACCACCTGGTTTTTGAAACTTCCAAGAGTCGTTGGATTTTTGAGTTAGCGATTCCTTTGGTTTGGTGTGCGGCGTTTGCTGCCTCCTCCGTGTTGTGCTCTTCTTCTTCGTCTCATCGTGAGTCGACTACGCCTTTGGCCTCTTCTTCTTCCACTTCTACTTGTTCTTCTTCTTCGTCTTCTTCTTCTTCTATTGCTGTCTGTCTGTCGGTCACTCTGTAGGACGTCCATCTCTTTCTCTTGTGGTGGCCTCGAGCTGAACGTCTCTTCCTCTCTTGTGCGCTGCAGGCTGCAGGCCGCAGGCCGATTCTCGTCCATGGAAGCCAAAGCGTCTTCTTCTTCTTCTTCTTCTGATCCTTCTGGTCGCGCGCCGGCTAAACAAGCGCAGGACGACGACGACCTCGAAGAAAACTATGGTGTGCCGTCCCCTCAGGTGATTGCGCTGCGCCAGGGCTACAACCAGACCTACATCATCCGCGCCAGCAAGACCAACCTGCATGAAGTGCTCTTTCGCTGCGGAAACTGGTGTTACAGCGGCAAAGTGGATCTCGGCAACAGTGCGCTGGAGCTTTGCGATCTTCCAGTGGTGATCCCGGCGCTTCAGAAGCAACAGGGATCGTTGCAGTATTTATGCGAATGGAAAGCCATGCCATCGTCGTCCACTTACACGGTGCCTCTCGAGACCCTGTACGACGCGTTCGACTTCATCGGCGCAGAATTGGCTAGCAAGCGCATCGAGAACAAGCTCTTGCATGCGGCGGAGGAGTACTCGTGGATCGACGAAGAGAGCGAGTTCAAGAACTTCTTCGAGCTGCAGAGTGGTGGCTACGACTGCTTTGACGATATTGACATGGTGGCCTCCAAAACCTTTGTGCGAGGACTCGTGCTGCTGATCATTTATTACCAGCGAAGCTTCTTCATTGTGTTGCAGGAAGGAGACGGCGAGCAGCCTCTTCTCGATGTGCGATTTCCAGATTTGTCGGCGCATCTCCAAGGCATTCACTTGCAAACGTACCGCGAAGACGATGGCACCAATATGAAGAAGCTCACGCTCTGGCAGGCGGTGAAAAACCCAAAGCACCTGAGTCCCGTCAAACCTGTCAAGGTACAATGCAAAGACGTCAGTGGTGCAGGATACAACCAGACGTTTCTTATTCGCAAACACAAAGGAAGCGGCACAGTCTCTGGAGCAGCGGGCGATGGTGCCGGTGGAGCCTCAGCGGGTAACAACCTCCGTGAAGTGCTGTTCCGCTTTGGCAATTGGTGCTACAACGGCCACGTAGATCTCGGGCCTCGACTGGAGCTGCCCGACATTCCAATCATCATTCCGATGCTTCGACGCCAACAAAGTGCACTCACGTTTATGTGCGAAGTATCAAAGATGCCGGCAACCTCTCTGTTCACCAACTCGATGGAGCACTTGGCCAACGCCATTCCATCCATTCAGCAGGAGCTGACCAAGGCTGAGAACTTTGTCCAGGCGCTTGGAAGATCTCAAAAAGACGGCGAGTTTGCGTCCAAAATGGCGCAGTGGCTTGAAGATGATCAGGTTGAGTGCTTCTTCGAAGTCAGCATCGACAAATGCGACGCGCTCAAGGTGTGATTCCGTTGGCGTTTTGGCTTGACTTGACTGGCTGTTGGGTCGTTGATTCACCTGCTGATCTTCTCTCAACAGGATGTAGAGGCCATCGCAAGCAAAATCTACTTGGGCCAAGTCGTCATGGTGCTCGTGTACTTCGATCAGACGTTTTATGTATATCTTGAAAGCGGCGAAGAAGAGATGCCGCTGCTGGACACCAACTTTCCCGACGTCTCGTTCCAGAAAGAGGGCATGCAGGTGCTTCCAGGCGTTTGCGAGTTATTACGTATGATACCACTTCTAATCGGCCATTTGTCTACTTATGCTTCAATAGATCCAGACGTATCGAGACGGCGTCGACGGCTGCCCCGAGCTTCGTCGCATCAGTTTGTGGAAAGTTATCAACGACTTTCAGGACGAACTGGATCAGGACGGCCAAGAAGAGCAAGAAGAAGAGCTGGAAGCCAAGAGCCGCGACGTACCCAAGGCGCTACACTCTGCCACGAGAATAGCGCCTGCCAAGAATCGATCCGGCGGCGACGCGTTGTCTCCCACTGCCAAATCGTGCGAGAGCCGTCGTGTTCAAGACACCAAAGATGTCGATGAGGAGGATTCGCCGAATCCCAAACGCGCCTCGTTGGATTCAATGTCGCGCCACCCACACCACATCGCCCCGCTCGCCTCCAAGCTCAAGAAGATTCCCGACGATGGCCTCAAGGCGCCGTGGGATGAGACAGGAAGACCACTTGGGCTTCGTAAATAAGGCTATAGGTTGTTCATGTCTTCTTAAACGCATTAATTCCGAGACGCTCCCTCGTTTGGATCAGCTTGTCGGCGCAGGAATCGCCATCCAATCGTAGATGGCATGGGTCTTTCTGGTAGAGTAGTCCGATGCACCAATCGCCAGCGACTTTGCCGTCTCAGTGGCAGCGAAAACCGAAGCACCGACCCATGATACCACATTTCGTGGGAAAAACACTTTCGCAAGACCAATGTGGTGCTGCTGAGCCAAGCAAGCGAGTTGCTGGTGATACCGATCGTGGAGTAAAGAGTCAATGATTTGCTCTTTCATGCGCTCACAAAAGCCTGGGATCATACTCATGCCCCCGACAAAGAGAAGGTTCTCTGCAAGAGCGACGCGAATGTCAATGGGAGTCTTTTGCAACACATTGAGAATGCTCTCGGGAACGGACAGCGCTGGTTCAATCGGATCAGGAGTCGCTGCAGACATAGCAAGGCGTTAGGTGCAGACGTAGACCTAGGAGAGAGAAACGAGCTACTCACTTACCCACGAAAAAGTGCTCCAGAGTCAGAGTGCGTAGTTGGCCAGGGATCTACGAGGCAAACTCCGGATTTGAGGAGCTGCATCAGGTTGGAAATGCCACGTTTAGATACCTCTCACCTTGAGCCTCTTCTGGTTCTTGGTCTCCACTGAACAGTCGAGGACTTCCAGTTGTTTCGACGGGTCCTTCATGCAGAAGAGATGGCTAGTGTTAATTCGAAGACGAGGCAGTCAACCAAAGCTTTTGTCGGGGATCTAACCAGTGGCCGAGCAAAGCAAGCTCTTGTAAGAATGTCCTCGGCATCATCTTCATCGAAAGCAAAATCAGCCAATAGAGTCGCAAATGGGGCCGTTGGTGCTTTAGAAGCTTTTGGAACAGTGGCTGTCTCTGACGCTGCTGCTTGCGCTTGAGCTTGGACTTGCCGATCCCATTGTTTTTGCAGGAATTGGCAGCAAGAGTAACTTCCAAGTGGCGTCGCTGAGTCAAGTCAGTCAGGGTGTCCGAGTACGTGAGCATCAACACCGGTCATTGTCACCACTTGTGCTTACTTGTGTAGTAGGCTTGCAGTGGGATGCCCTTGTACACTGGAAGAAAGCGCGTTTCAGCGTATCCACAGTCGACGATCAGTGCAGTGTGATGGGCGGTGGAGTACAGAGCCATCAGAATGGATGGCACCAGCAGCACACTGGACGCGTTGAGCGCTTCAAACGCGATCCGCACGATCGTTTCTCTGAACACTCTTGGGAACAGCAGATCTTCGCACAAGACGAGTCGTCGCTGGGTCGGATTCACATGCAGCAGACTGCGGAGAGCACGCTGTGAGTTTGTCACGATGGCAGACGCGTGAGCCACAGTCGCTTGAACTTACTCGTAGCAAATCTCATGGAGCTTTGGCTGAAGAAACGCGTACCATTCGGCTCGAGTGTGTTGCTTTGGAGACGCTAAAAGCTTGGCGACCTGCGCGCAAGAAGACACATGGGAGGCTCTGAGAGTGAGTCCCAAGGAGCCCAAGCGTTGATGAACCAAAGAGACAACTAGCCCAAACAACCCCTTACGTTCCATTTGAGTACGAAACGCGGCGCTTTCTCTTCCGAAAGCCCACATTTGACGTACCGAGAGCCCAAATCCAACACAATCGCGCTCTTGTCCAAGTTGAGCGCCAGCATCTTGAGTTAAAGCCAAAGCAGGCACGGAATCAGGTCAAGTTATCAGATATGGAATCAGAAGGGTCAGAATCCACTCAAGCACGAAGCAAGCATGGATGTGAATCTGATGCTGGAAGAATTGCAAAACGGTGCGGGACTCAAGTCCATGGAGGACAACGACGAAGAGAAGTCTGAGTCTGCTGCTTTCTGTTGATTCTGATCCGCGTGTCGTAAGCATGACAACAGATCCATGTCTGAGCGATGTGCCCCACAACGCGACCCAAAGGCAGTTGGAAGACCTGGTGGCACTGGAAAAGAACCGACGCGTGGTGCACTTTCGAGTGGATTTCTTGGATGGCCGAACAATTGGTTTGGCAGTTGGCAGTTGGCATTTCTGCTTTGATATGCTTTGTGACCTGATCTGATCCCTTTGATCATCTACGCTCGTCTTGGATTTGCAGAGGTGGCGGTCTTAGAGTATGCGACGGTCGGCCAATTGAAGCGGGCAATACAACACCAAGTGGCTCGTCAGATGCAGCAAGAAACCGGCCGTCAACGCGCCATTTCGTGGTATTTAATAAAAGCAGACTATCAAAGCTTCAACATGGAGCTCTTGGGAGCGTTGACCGCCTCATAATAGAGCACGATCCGGTCTGTGTGTGGTGTCTGGACAGGAAACACGTATGGAGGAAATGGTGTCTGCAGTGGAATAATGTCAAACTGGTGGACGGCTCCAAGTCACTTCAAAGCTACGGGATTAGAGCTTCTTCCTCCTCTACTGCTGTTTCTCAATCTTCTCCGAACCAGCCACTTCACCTGCATCTGAACAGCAGAGTTCAGGACGAAATGAAGGCCAAAGCACAGCGCAGAACCGTCATTGCGACCAACCGACTGCGCAAACACCGCTTTCAGTGGAATCGAATGCTCCATCAGTAGCATTTCACCAAATTCGATCTAATGGTTCCTTTGAGTTTGATTTATTGAGGACAAGTAAGTCTCTTGTATGCGTCTATGGCTCTTCCGTTCATGCGCCCTTTTCGTCGCTGTCCTTGGCCTGGACTTGCTCCTTGTCGTTGTCTTTGTCATCTGCCATTGCCGCCAGCATCTGATTGAGTTCGTGCCAGACGCGCTGGCGCTCGTCGCCTTCCAGTGCGCCAGTCAACTTGGCGCTTTGCTCGCGATTGTCTTTGGCAAACCACACTTTTGCCACATGGGTATCACCTTCGGGGATCGGGAGCGCGTGCTTGTCCTCCAGCCAAATGGGCGGCCCTTTGGCCAGCAACCGACGCAGTTCCGCCTTGCAGTCGGCTTGTTGCACTTTGGTCATGAACGCGGTGAACTGGGTCTCCAGCAACTGTTGAACTACCTCGGCGGAGAAGAGACAGGGATGCCATTTGCCGCTCGGTACGGTCTGGTACTCGCAGTAGTTACCTTCTTCCTCCGTAATGTCCTCCATCGTCGCCATGCACTCCATGCCGATGCCTGGCTTGCCGTGCTGCTCTTCTGCCATCAGTGTCCGTTGTCAATCTTTGAAGAATCAGATCAAACTGTCGAGTTGAGGCATTTCTAATTTCTAAACTGCTGTTTCTCTATTTCTATATCGAAAACAGGTTGTTTCTATTTCTATTGGATACTCCAAAACCAGAGAAGAGCATCAGAGGGAGTGACCAAAGTGAGCGATGGTGGACTACAAGGGCCAAGTGCTGGCGGAACGCGTGATGATGGTGGTATTTGCAGTCATCTGCACGCCCGCATGGATCTACGGGTACTTCCAACAGGACTTTAAGTATCCGTTCCAGGCCTGGGTGGCTGCTACAGTGCTGTGTGCTTTGGTGAGTCATCGTCTGCGCTGAAGTCTTGATGATCTTTGCACATGCTGTTGCTTACTCATGTTCGTCCTCTCTTGTCTGGTCAAATGACGCAGTTGGTGCTTCCCAACTGGCCATTTTACAACCGACATCCTATCAAATGGCTGCCGAGTTTCAAGAAGCGACGAGCGCAACCCGAGAAAGAAGAGTGATAGGACCACCCAGCAACAAAAGAAGAGCAGGACGAGCGAGCGAGAAAGAGAAGGCACGACAGACAGGCAGAAGGGGATAGAGTTGACTTCTCCAAATCAATGCGTCTATTGAAGATTCTCTCTGATCACCCCATTTGCGATTGCGAGTACGATGACACTTGGACTTTGTACTGGTTGGGGCCTTTCTTGAGCAGATAGCACTCGTTGCGCAGGATGTCGACAAAGTCGCGAAAGTCGTCCACTTGCAACGCCATACTGTCAGCCACTTCAAGCAGTTCCTCAAACGAAAACACGGCGTCGTGGCGTCTCGCCGTCACTTTGATCAGTCGGGCCACGTACGCCTTGACCTTTTTGGCTAAACTCATGCCTCGGCCGCCTCTTTTTGCGTTTCGTCCACCGCCCATGCCGTACTCATCTTCAAAGCCCGAGCAAGCCAGAGCTTCGGCAAGGCATTCCTGCATGATGTCAACCACATCCTGAGCATGTTGCATCGTGACGATCTCACTCAGATCCGCTTTTGCGCGCGCTTGAGCCAGGCGAAGCAGCGATTCAAGCTGCCGAGTGGTCACAGGCACCATTTCTCCAGAGTTGTCTTGCGCTTGCTGACGCATTTCGAGGTACTTGCGTTGCAACAGCCTGGCTGCTTCGAGCGACAGCCGCGGATGTATGTAACGTTTGGCGTAGGCAATGAACTTCTTCACGTAATAAATAGGAATCGGTCGCACGGACAAGTCGAACGAATTGCGCTTGAGGCGCTGCGCTAACGACGGCATCTCGTCCAGATCGGCACCTGTCAGAAGCGGGTCACCACTGTTGCCAACACCACAGAAACGTTCAGAAAGGGATCGAACAAGCCAGGTGACCAGGGGATTACTACTCACTTGCTGAGTCTCTGGCTCGTGCTCTGGGTATGACGCCGTCGTTTCTTGGTGTGCATCTGCATGATATGTTCCGAGAGAAGTCGATCGCGTTCTTCGTCCGGTCGATCCAATAGGATGAAGACCAGATCAAAGCGAGAAAGCTGCACATGCGTGTGGATCAAGTGGTCAGCAGATGGAGAATCAGGCGCAATGCGAGAGAGATCGTACCAGCGCTCCTTTGATCTTGAGGTTTTCGCTGACAGTACGCGATGTGTTGTAGTGCCCACCCGCTGGGTTCGCAGCAGCAATCACTGACGTTCTCGCATTCAAAGTGCACACGATACCGGCCTTGGCGATGCTGATGCTCTGTTGCTCCATGGCTTCCAAAAGCGCCTGGTAATCGATTCCCATTTTGTCGAACTCATCGATGCAGCACACACCCTGGTCGGCCAACACGAGTGCACCCGCTTCTAGTGCGTAATCGCCGGATGAATCCTTGACCATTGTCACCGTCAGTCCGGTCGTAGTCGTTGTGTTGCCGCACACATACACTGCTCTTGGAGCGACGGATGCAACGGCTCGCAGCATCTACAGCGAGACGTGATCTATGAGTTTCCATCCAACCACCTCCGGCTGGACATCCAGTCGGGAAGTTACCTGACTCTTTCCGAGCCCTGGGTCTCCAACGATCAGAACATGTGAGTCGCTTCGAGAGAAGCACGTCGACTCCTTTTCGTCCGGTTTGTGAGTTCCACCCAGCAGTGCAAGCAGAAGCCCAGCTTTGACGATCTCGTTGCGATAGATTCCAGGGCACAACGAATGGATCAGACGATCAAAGACGTCTCCATCGCTGATGATCTGACTGATCTGCTCCAAGTCTTCCTTGGTGAAATCTATATCTGCTGTCTTGTCTTGCACTCGCTCGTTCTGATAGGAAAACGTTGATCACCGTGAATGCCCGCGGGTATACACACAATCAACAGAGTACAAGAGGGACCTTGGAGGTGTTTTCAACGGCATTGGCGCTCATGTAGAGAATGGATAAACTGTTCGTCTGCGCGCGCTTTCCAAAACGACCGCTGTGGACTTCCGAGTTGATGCTCTTGATGACGCCTGAGATGGCGACCTGATTAGACAACAGGGACGCTTGGATATTTGACCTCAAGACAACTGGAAAACGATGAAAACGTGCAGGAAAAAAGCGTACCACGTTTCCCGGGATGCAGGAATCCACCAGGTCTTCATACAACTCCACCTCGATCTGTGAAGCATGAGAAACGAAGCGTAAGCGACCATGCTAACCGTACAAGCAGCTGTAATACAACGAAACTGACCACACGTGGGATTCTTCCAGGACCTGCGTCATTGCTGTCCATCTCCTGAAGTCTGTCGAAGGGAAAAGAGTTCATCAGGAACGACCAAACGACCTGATCTGACAAAGACACAAGGAAAAGGTCTCACTTGATCTTCTGGTAATCTACCGTGTCCACGGTCGATCGTTTGGGCTGCAAAGTGCGGCTCCTACAGCCCGGATGGTCGCATTTAGTCGGTGGATTGAATTTTCCATCGGGAAAGGCGCGACATGTGACGGAGCCACACTTGGAGCACTCAAAGTCGCAGCGCACAACAAGTGGCTTGATGGCGCTCACTCGCACTACAGTACCGACGAGGCCCACAAACTGGTTCACCACGTCGGCCTTGAGACTCTCGAGGGGAAGCACCGGAGTGACGCTACGAAGACGAACATTCAGCTTTGTCTTGTCCAATGGAACAGCACGCTTTCTGGCAGGTGTTTCCTCCATTTCCTGTCGCTGTTCATGGCGCACCATGCACAACGCGATGCCAAGACACGCCAGCACCGTCGCAGACTCTTCTTGAAGACAGGAAGCAAAGTGGGGAATGCCCGAGTGCTCCACGAGTTGGCCATGATGTAGCCACACGACGCCCAGTTCGCGCTGGGTCAGATCCACTTGCTCCAGAAGCGGTGCCCATCGGGTCTGATCCTGAAAGGCATCGCGAAACGCCAGGGCGGCCTGGAAATGCGCGTGTTTCTCGTCGACCAACTCGACGTCCACGCAGCTTCCGGTCGAATTGCTCGCAGATTGCTGCGATGGCACACCGATGTCCGTCTCTTCGGTGAAATACTGACGCCACACGCAACTCGCTACTTCAACAAGTGGTGGCGCCATGGCTTCTGCAATGCCAACAGTTGGCGCGCTGATGAAGCCAGACTCAGACTCAGAGACTTAGACTCAAACTCAGACTCAGAGTGGCATCAGACTCAGGGTGTTCACCAGCTGGTTCGACGTCAAAAAGCGTCACAACAACACTCATCTGCTTTCTGGTGCTTGTGGGCGTTGCATTAAGCAACGAAAAGACGTCGCTAACACCCAGACACAGAGCTCTCATGGCTGACCCCATCTGAGACCGCTACATGTGGGACGCGACGCATCCAGCGGTTCCCACTAGAACCAAGCCCAGCACTTTGCTGCGCCACTCCATCTCCGTCTTCTATGGCATCATGTGACTGGCAGCAGATCAGCGAGTGACGCGCCATCCTCACGCGTCAAAGCAGCCAAAGAAGAGGAAAAGGTGAGTTTCGGTGCAAGAAAATGCAGCGGGTGAGTTGCAGTTGGGTGTTCCACCTGTTGATGTTGACGGACCCGTTCACGAATCCAATGACAAAAGCACCCCATGGCTCTTTGTACCTGTCGTAACGCCACCAGCTGTCGTCATAAATCCTACTTTGAAGCTCTCAATGCGAGTCGTTCCCTCGCAGGTGGTAGTTAGCCAGCGAAATGGGGTCAACGTCAACTTGGATTCTTCACGACCAGTGGAGACACCATGAGAGACGGAAGAGAGCGAGAGAGAACGAGCGAGTGGGTGGATGAGTGAGTGTGCAAGCGTGTGACTGAGCGAGTTGGTTGTGTGGGCTGGTTGTCGGTTGTCGGTTCATTTTAGCTTTTGTTCTCGACCCGCGACCACCACCCTTTGACCTCTGCAATCCGACTGCTTAGCGCGCAATGTGTTGGTCCCTCGAAGTTTCCGCGTTGTTTGCCGTCTTTGACATCTCGGCGTTGGTGTACCTTTGGCGACGCAACGCGCTCAACGATCGACTCTATTGTCTCGCGTTCTGGCCCATCGCGTTCCAAGAAACCGGCCAAATCCTCCTCTGGTCCTCCATCGGAACGGATCCGCGACAATGCTCCACGTTCAACCAGTGGACCAGTCTCATTGTCGCTCTGGTGGTCATTACCGTGACGACGTTTGGCACGTGGATGGCGCTTCACCATGCGCCCCAACCGCCCAAAGTGCAATGGCGTGAGAACCTGCGGACCCCCGTGATGACAACCGCAGTGCTCTACGCGCTCTGGCTCGCGTACCTGCTCATCTCCGACTTTGAGACCGACCCCCGCGGCACCTACATCGGCCCCCACCACCATCAAGTGTGGCCCATGCATTTTCTCCATTCGACGACGATCACCTTGCTGGCCAACAGCGGCTATGCGTTGCTGTCGTTTATTCCTGGCGTGTTGTTCGTTCGCCCCGTTTGGAAAATGGTCTCCATGCTAGGCCCCATGGGACTCTCCTGTGCCATTACCTTCCTGCTTCGACCCTTGGAATGGCAGAGCATTTGGTGCTGGAGCGGCGCCATACTATTCATTTGGGCGCTCGTGGTTCCACACGTGGAGCAGTACCTGGAGGCAAGAGCGCATGCAGCCAAAGATCCTGCGAGTCTGCCTCTGCTAGCACTCAAACAACAAGAAGAGAAGCACCTACAGAGTGCGTAACAGATCAAAACACGCTTTCCTGCTCCTGACACATTTGTGGTCTCTTGTTTGTCGTTTCCTTCTTAAATACTCAGCGAGAGTCGGTCCGTTGGCCCATTCACGTCCACGGATTGAGCGCAGCAACCGATTCCTTGAACGAATTCCACATCGAATGAGGAGTCATTGGGCTCTCTTCTGAAGATGCAAAGGAGCCGTAGCCGTGATCTTCTTCAGCCAGCAAGGCTTCTTCCAGGTCTTCCGAGTTGTCGCGATCTCGTTCGCGCCCGGAAGAGCGCCGTGACGCGATACCACTCGATTGACTCCGCCTCAAGCCACCTGAACCAACACCAATACCCGCAGACGCCCCGACAGCGTACGAAGAAGCCGATGCCAAAGAGCCATGCCGACTCGCTTCAGCTTGCCAGCTACCAACTCCAGTGCCAAAGGTGCCCTTGGGACTGGAATAGCTTCTGGATCCTCTTCCTGGTACATCTTTGGGCCGCATCACAATGAAATAAACCGAGAACACCACGCAGCCGATAGCGACCGCGACAGCCACAAGCAACTCGATGCACATGATGGCCGTGATCATGCGACGATCAATCGGAGGAACGTCGGGGTTTGGAATTGGCGAGACCGAGGGAAGCACGATGTTTAGAAACGACGCAAGGGCAAGCGTTGATTGCAGCGATTCGTCGGCGACAAATGGATGCACTTGAGCCGAAACCGAGTTGTAGGCCAGGGCAAACTGCGCTTGGTGGTTCTCTTGACGCTGCGACGAAGAGGCTTCGCAGACCATCGCGATTGTCTTGTTACGAAGAAACTCGGAGATTCCTGGAAAGCCATTCTGTTCATTCAAACGAGTACACAGGTCAGAACCAGCAGCCAGGTTTTCATTTGGTGGTTGATCACTTACGTTGAGAAACCCACGCAGCACGTAGTAGTTGTACACCATCAGAGTCATGGAGCCGCGAGGGTCTCGCACTGAAGCGAGGCGCTTCTCAACGGTGGAAGAGGAGGAAGCCGGACATGGAAAGAACGAAACTGGAAATCTGCTGCAAAAGAATTCGATGCCCACCGAGGAAACTGGCGCGAAGAAATGGGAGAACAGTTGCATGTGAATCCGTTCCGGGAGCTTTCCGCTTGTGGCCGGCAGAAACCCTCGAAGCAACTGAAACGGTGGGGTCAATAGGCGCGTGGGTGCAGAAGGAAGTGACACAATCTCATCAAAGAACTGGTGAAATCACAACGATGAGGAGATCAAAAATGACAATAGTACACAGTGAGACACTCAGGATACCTCCGTTGCTGGGTTCCACAAGCCACCGACGCTGTTGAGCGACGTAATCGAGTTTCGCAGCCGATCTGAAGAGGTCCGAAGCAGTTGAATGTCCTGATCCAACGCCTCGGAAGAGAGGTTGAGCTCTGTTGGACAGACGGAGAACCGGCTGGCGATGATATGGGCAATGCTGATGAGACTCGTAGTCGATCGAAGCACCAGAGAGTTGAACTCGACGTCGTAGACTTCAAAACCACATCGTTTGGAAGCATCTGCAGAACTTTTTTGGTGCAAACAGTGCGCCAGAAACACCATTGGCTCGTAGAAATCGTTGACAGCGGACTGGTTCTGTGCCAAGAACGCATCGATCCCGCGGCGAAAGCGACGTTTTGCTTGTGTCGGGATCGCCAGTTGCTGCAGAACCAGGTTGTAGTTGGTTAACTGCTTCACAGCAGCCAGAGAAGTGAACCAGTGTGGCGAGAACTCGGAAAAGGTCTCCCACGGGTGCTATGGCCCACAAGTCATTCCCATCATGAGCCTCCTGCACTTCTAGTTAAGTGATGCATGCACGTACATGAACAGCCAACAGGCCAACACGGTCTTGAGCAGACAATCGTGTCGTGAAGAGAAAGTCGTGAAACCGTTTGAGCGACGGATACGCCTGACAAAGAAAGCGGATTGCTTCCGAGTGGTACTCGACGACGCCAAGAGTGGTGTCCAGCGGCGCCAGACGGAACACCTGGAACGCGACATCTGCGGCAATAGGCGGTGCAGCGATTCTCGAAACGTTTCCGTCGTTGAACACTGAATTTGGACCTGGAAACGACGTGGAATCGCCTTCAAACCACGCGGTGGAGGCGTTGACTTGCGGTCCAAACACGAGCAGAGGTAACAGGCCGTCGTCCCGTTGATAGGACATCAAGTGACTGACGCAGATCAAGGGAGACAATGAGCCGTGAGAAAACAACGAACAAGTGCATCGGATGGGAAGACAAAACTCGCTCACAGAAACTGTTGGGTAGCGCGTGGAAAGTCGAAGTGCGCGAGTGCCTGGGTCGCTAGCAACCCGTCCGCCAGTCTCTTGGGAGCCCTCAAACGCAGCAATCGAAACCTGATCAGTGTTGGACTTCACAGACAAGAGAGAGAGAGAGAGATGGCAACACCTCCCAACAAAGCATACGCACCACATGCTGAAAGCCCAATCGGGCCTTTTCATTGGGCAACGCGGCACCCAATTGTTGGTCCAGCCGTTGCTCAAGAAGATCGCGAGCCTGGTGAATCAGTTGGGGCTCTTGACACCACGCCGTCTCGTTGTCGATGGGCTCATTTGCCGTCATGAAGCGGCTTAAACGATCGTCAAAAGGTTGACCATTCGTTGCGTGGAGGAAACGCGACCATCCGCTCGTCACACCGAGCCATAGAACGTAGCAGCTCACTTGGTGCCACATCTCGGCGTGTCTCTTGTCGGGGTTTGACTGCAAACGGCTCCAAATAGTAGCCCCCTCGGAACCGATCATCAAGTCGACGACGCACAAGAGCAACATGCCGCCTCGTAGCGCCAAGACGCTCATTCAACTCAACGTCTACGACCTGGTGGACTCGAATGAGCTCACGGGATGTACGCAAACAAGAGACTCAAGGAGATGTCGTTTGTCCTCGCAGTTGGCCCTCGTGTGACTTTGTGGTTGTATGCACAGACGTTGGCTTGGGCTTTTACCACACAGGCGTGGAAATCGCCGGCGAAGAATTCTCGTACGCGAGTGGCGCTGGGATCTTCTCGTCGCAGCCGAGAGAAGCACCAGGTGCGTTGGTGCGTTGGTTTGGTGCCCGGAATGGACAAGTGGCATCTCTTGTTGCCCGCTAAAGAATTGGACGGCGGCTTGAATTGATACAACCAGGCGCCAAATACCGTGAAACCATCGACATGGGCTACTTTGACGGCACGTACATGGACGCGAGACGCGTCGCAGACTCGCTGCGCTCGGAATTCGAAGGCGATTCATACAATTTATTCACCAAGTGAGTCAGCTTTGCTCAGCTCAGGAGTAGAAGACCAAAACACGGTGTTGAACTGAAGATGTGTCAATCGGTCAACTGACCGAGGCGCCATTTGTTGACAGAAATTGCAACTCATTTTCCGACGCTTTTTGCCAGCTGCTCGTCAACAAGTCGATCCCGGCGTACATCAATCGAGCAGCCTACTTGGGCTCGTTTCTCAGCTGCCTGTTGCCTGCAGAGTTGGGCTCCACGGCGCCGGTCGGCGCCACCAATGGTGCAAGTGGTGGTGCCTTGTCGGGACCTTCTCAAGCAGCAATATACCCTGCTTTCGGTGGTGCGTTTTGCTTGTTTCTCTCTTGCTGTTGGAGGCCGATGTGCTACTTCACCGTTCAACTCTCTCTGTTCGTATCTGGACAGGCACGGGCATGACGTTGGGCAGTGACTCGTCATCAACACAAGCCACTCCGTCCACGAGCGAGACGACACTCGAAGATCGACGAGACAGAGTTCGAGCGGCTGCACTTCGCCGCTTTGAGAATGCAAATCAGCAGTCGACCAGTTGATTTTCAAACGCCTCACCCCATGCATCAATTGAATCATTTGCATGATCTTCACGGCTCTCGCTGCTCCCATTCCTCAGTTTCTCTTTTCTTCTGGTTGGTGATGCTTTGCTGTGCTTTTGATGCTGCTTCGTCGTCTTCTGCGTCAATCGGAGCTGTAGGTGACCTCCATATCAGATCCATCAACCGTTTCTTCCGTTTCACTTTGTCGGCTGATCATCGGACCAAGAAGCAGCACCACAAACAAGCGCTGCCACGATGGGAAAAGCAGCCTCTGGGCATGGCAGAGGTGCCAACTCGAAAGCTGCAGCAGCTGGGGCCACCATGCCATCGTTGACTTCTGCGCCGAGCGCACCAGCTCTTGCCATCGCTACGAGCGCAAATGCTGGTAGCAACAGCCCCACTGGCACACCCAGCTCACCAAAAAAGACCCATCGACGAATGATGAGCATGCGAGGCGTTGAAGACAGCGTCCACAGCGAGAAAAGCAACGAGAGCACACTTGTGAGTCGTGAAAATGCGACCCATTTGGCATTTTCGGTGACACGCAAGCAACCAGAATTTGTGTTTGCGATCTCGGAGCAGTACTTTCAGGTGCTCAACGATTTTTGCAACTTTGACGGCTCGCTTCTCGCTGTGTTGAGTGAGTCCGGCAACGGCAAAACTGCGCTGTTGGCCAACTGGGCGAGTCTGAGACGACAAACGGAAGAGAGTTCCCACGAACTCATCCACGAACACTACTGTGGGTGCTCCTACGACTCTGTCAAGGTGTTTCCGAGCGATTGAGATGCCTTGTGGTGATTGATATTGTTTCTCATGCTGACGTTGGGTGGTCAACTGCTTCACGTCCAGTTGTCTTCGGTTCTCTTCCGCTTCATGAACCACCTCAAGACTTCCTTTGGGCTTCGAGACTTCGAGCTACCGCTGGAACACGAAGAAGAAAAACTCAAGTTCTCGCTGGCTCGTTGTCTCGAATGCGCCATTTCCAAGTCGACATCCCGCTCCAAGCGAAGAAAGTGCGTCGGTTTGGTCTGGTCACCTGTTTATCCGCTTCCACAATTCATCATGGCTCACATCGATTTGTTCTTTGCACATCGCGTCGATTGGCATCCAGCATCGTGTTGATCCTGGACGGCATCGACTGCATTCGCACCGAAGACGGTGGTGATTCACTGTCTTGGCTGCCCAACGTGTTTCCGCCAGGTAGGACTCAAGTCACTCGTAATGCTCGTGCGACTGGGCTGACAGTCTCTTTTTGACCACTCCAAGGAGTCAAAATCATCGTCTCAGCGACGCTCACCGCCAAAACAAAGCTACTGCAGTGCTGTGAATCGGTGGTGCGCCAACCGTTTGCGTACGATCCCGAGTGAGTTGCCCACCGAGACTCTTGTCAACCGCATACCCAACTGTTCAGGCTCACCTCAACCTCAACTCTCTTGTATGCGCTGATGCATCTGTTAGTGGTGATCTAATCTACGAAACCAAGCTGCCTCCACCAGAGTTCGACTCCCATTCGATCCGTGAGCTCAAGCGCAAGAAGGCAACGTTTCTGGTCGTGGAACCCTTTGATGAGCCAAAGTGTCGCGAACTGCTGGCGCTGTACGAGCAGCGCGTGGGTGCGCGAAGTGCGTTGACGGACGAGATCAAACAGAAAATCATCAATTCCAACGGAAGCTCAAGTCCGTTGTACTGTCGACTTGTGCTGCAGGGGCTGGAGCTCTTTGATTGTCGAGAGCCCAAGCAGCAACTGCGCATGGGTCATTGGTTGGACAAAGTGGCGCAGGCAGACGATTTGCAGATTGTGTATGAGCTTCTGATGAAACGATGGAACGAGATCCTGCTTGAAGATCTGGTTGATTTCCAACGAAGGCGTTCGCGCAATCCTAATGCCAACTCGACAACCTTGACGCAAGACAACCCCTCAGATCGGTCCGGCAGCAGCGGAGGCAGCTCGCCCATGTCCCTCAAAAGCACACCGAGTGACCCGGATTCGATTCGACGATTTGCAGCCAGTTTGATGCCTTTCAATGAGAAAAAGAACGTGATTCGCACTTCCAAGCGAGATCTGATCTCGCTATCTAACTCAACCAGTGACCCCCTCGGCAGTACAGAGAACAGCATCATCATGGCGACTCCGACAACGCCAGTGGGGTTTGAAGAACTCGAGAAACTGCAGATTCTACTGGAGCAACGTGCTTTGCTGGCTCGTCATACTCTCAGTCTGCTCAGTGTGTCTCGTTACGGGTTGAGCGAGTACGATTTGTATGTGCTACTCGGCGGCACGGAGACCTCCAACGTTAACGATCGCGTGCCGCGTCCGCTGTTTGACAAGCTCCTGTGGGTTTTGTCGCCCCATCTGATGCGGATCTACCGCAAGGACTGCGTGCAAGTGCAAGATCCGTCCAACAATACTGTGATTGGTGTGCCCGAGCATGTGACTCTGTACGCCATCAGTCACAATCAGTTGCAGCTGGTGGTGCGCTTTGGCTTTCTGCAGAACGACGAGCTGCGCTTCAATTACTTTCGAGAACTGGCCAATTTCTTCCAGACCATGAGCGCATGCCAGCGACGCATCGAAGAGCTCCCGGTGCAACTCGAGCGGTGCACTTCGTGGTCGGTTCTGCAGGGAATTCTGGTGGACATTCGCATGTTTCAGCTCTGGTGGCACGAGCGCAATCGCCAGGAATTCCTGAGTTACTGGATGGTGTTGCGCAACTTTTGCACCATCCACGACCCCGTCGACGACTTTATCCGCTCTCTGGACGAGTTTATCATCCAGGAAAACCCCAGTTCCGAGCATTTGATGGTGCTGTTTCTCAGTATCACCGAGTTCCTTCGCATGTGGCAGAAAGTCGAGGAAGCCAAGAATGGATCCGCCAACAGCAACAGCTCGGCGAACGGGAGCGTACCAAATGCTCGAGGTTCTGCTCCAGGAAACACCGCGCTGACGAATGGAGTGAAATCGACAAGCGCTTCCTCGAGTGCTGGCTCGCCAAATGCGGCACACCTCAGCACTCACACAACTACTGGGAATGGAGGAAACAGTGGCGGTGGTGCTAATGGCGGAGCACCCCACCCACAGCGTCCTGGAACCCAGTTGAACCGCCCAGAGCCGCCACAACTACAAGAATTCCTCACCAGCCTGGGAACGTTCTCGCTTTCGCATTTCTCGGAGCAAGAGTCCAAGCGGATCAAACAAGAGATTGACATTCTCTCGGTGCACAGTGACGACGGCTACCACGTGCGACGGTGGCTCTGGACGCAGTTCCCGCTGATAGCAGTCGCGTTTGAGTCGAGGTTTCTTCGCAATCTGGTGGTTTCGTCGCGTTTTACAAACGCTGTGAGTGCGGGCAGCAGCAGCGAAGGAAGAGGCAACCAGAAGCGTGGCAATGGTGGTACTGGACGATCGAATAACAACAATGGCGACGGTGCTCAGGACCAGACAGCCGGCGCCAAGACGACCAGTTTTCTTCCACCGACCAAAGGAGCTACCAAGTCAAAAGGTCGAATCATGAACGCCAAAGCTTCTCCAAGTCCGTCTCCAGGCAAGAAAGCGTTGGCAAAAGTTGGCAGAGCTCAATCACCGCTGTCACCAGCCTTTGCA
The DNA here is from genome assembly GCA_027475765.1 of Paralagenidium karlingii. Taxonomy (NCBI): domain Eukaryota; phylum Oomycota; class Peronosporomycetes; genus Paralagenidium; species Paralagenidium karlingii. Next base: position 57,368 of record JAMFLO010000009.1, read on the forward strand.
CAAATGTTTGGTCCCGCTCATGCGAAGAATCCCAGTGGAAGCGACGCGGATCCACCAGGCTTCGAGGCCTTGATGAGTGAATTCAAGGGCTCCCAGGGTGAAGGAATCGCTGGAGCGCTGGATGGCGCAGCAGGAACCACGCTGGGCAACAACAGCACCGGTGGCCACGTCGGTTCTTCTTTGCTTCTCGGGGATGCGAACGACATGAGCGGCGGAATGTCGGTGGGCAAACTCGAAGCCCAATTGTTGGACATCCGCATGCAATACGACAAACTCAAGTTCTTCGCCAAAGAAAAGCGGAAAATGCTCAAAGCGTTGGAGTCGACGGTGTTTGAAGCCCGCGTGCAGAAAGAACACGAAGACAAGAGCTTTTCGCTCATTGAGCAGCTCAACCACCATGTGCACGTCGCCAACGAGGAGACCTTTGTCGGGCGCACGCGAAGCGATTACTACAAATCCATTCTGCGCCACTGCGAAGTGAACCCGGCCAGAGATCCCAACGCCATTGAGAATGCCGAGAGATTCGTCAACAACCTCAAACAGGAGATCGTCGAACTACAGCAAAAGAGCCAATTGCTGTGGTACGAACGCAAGTTGGCGCTTGTGGAGACCCCGAAACTCGTCGAAGTCATCAAGGAGAAAGCCAAAATGCATCAAACGGTGATCGCGAGACTTCGCTGGCGCCAGCGGTTGTTGCAGCGCAAGTTTATGCCAGTGAGTCGTGAGAGTTTATCCAGAGAAGCCGCGGGAGGTGGACGTGGCGACAACAACAACTACTACAACAGTAGCAGTAGCAATCCCGGAAACAACGGGGCCATCACGTCGTCGCGACAATTCCGACAGTTTCTTAGCGCTGTAGATGCGGAGGAAGAAGAGAAGACTCTGTCGCGCGTCAAAGACAAAATGATGCACAAAATCACAACGTCGCTGGATCGCCATCGCAAAGTCGACTCGGTCAAAGTATTTGAAGGCAGTGAGTACAAAGATGACGGCATTCTGGGCATTCTGCGGCACGTTGGCGTCAACAAACCAGAAGAGGCCCAATGGTACTGGCAGGATCAGCTGGACCATGCTGTGCAGTTGGAGGAAGAAGAGCAACACGCAGAACAACGAGTCAGTGAACTGCGTCAGAGACTGGCGTTGCTGCAGACCCAGTTGTTGAATCTCAAGCTGGGCACTGGAGTGGCTGTCATGAGCGTCACCCCCACAGGCACCAGCTCGAATGGGGCCGATGAAGGGCACGACAAAGAAACCGACCCAGCAGCGACACCGGTCAGTTGTGAGACCCGTACCAACGAGACGCCTGCTGACACAACTGAGGACGGCGCCATGACTGCCGTCGTTAACCCACCTTCCTCGCCTTCATCATCTCCGTCGCCGCTTGCTCCGTCGCAAACGCCTTCCTCCACGTCTCCGCCACCAGAGACCGACTCAGCCAAAGGTCACAACATCAAGCAGATCGAGCATCAGCTGAACGAAGCGACCCTCATTGCGCAGCAAAAGAAAGAGCGCGCCATCCGCATGAAAAACCTCTGGGAAAAGCTGCATTTGGGGCTTTTGCACTTGGCCCAAATGCTTGGCGTCTCGTCGGCTTCGGGAATGGAAAGCATTGGACTCGTCGATGCCATTGAGCAGGTTGTTCGTTTGCTGTTGGGTGACGGTGCACCGTTACCTGGTGCATCCAGTTCGCCAAGTAATTTCAAGTATCGCGGCAGTACGCGCAGTGTGTTGCTGTCCTCCGCGTCGTCGGGTCCGCTGTTTGGCAGCACTTCCTTGCCGACCAGTCGCACTGCCGAAGAGCGCATCAAGTACAATATCCGCGTGGACCATACGGAGCATGTCAAGCGCCGATCGCTTATTGATGGGGTGGACGACTATGGCAATTCCGAGAGCAGCGGGCATCGTGTGTCCACTCCTGGCAGCGAAACGGCAGACGACGACGGCGAAGAAGATGACCCCGTGCGCAAACGGCTTGAGATCAAGACTCACGCCAGAGTAGAAGCCGAGAAGAAACGCACGGGCCAACGCCGCGGCGACAAGAGAAGTAAGCCCATGACTCCTGGTGGCTCGTTGGTGATGGCGGCATCGGGAACCACTTCAGGTGATGGATCGTCGACTTCAGGCAGTCCCACGGCCAGCTCGTGAGACCCAACGGAGTAGTTTTGTGCTGAATCTGTGCGAGGTGGCGGCGACGAAGCCAATCTGCAACAGCAGACGGCGTCCAACGGCGCTGCAGATTGCCAAAGAGTTGTTGTTTTTCTTCATTACCATCATCATCTTCTTCTTCTTTTCTTACTTTTGTTGCGCTCTCTTTTTCAGTACGAGAGAGAGAGCGCGCGCGTGCCTGAAAGAGACCGGACCTAATGGGCCTCTTCGTCTTCATCGGCATCTTCGTACTCGTGGTGGTACACATACGTCTCTGTTGGCGGAGCTTCTGGCACGGCAACAACGAGACCGTCGAGGTTCTTGTTCAGGACGATTTCGGTCGCCAGACGAGAGCTGAAAAGACGGAAACAACCAATTTATCAGTGCTCTGTGCTCCATTTTGATACGTTGACAGAGTGCGCTAACGATCTACTTACGTGGCCATGATGTCATCGCGTGGCACATACATGTCCAGAATGTGTCGTTCCTGTGGGTTTGCTGGCGGAAGCTGATCGGCCCATTCGTTGGCAACGACCACGTGGGATCGTGGCGAGACGGCACCTTCGCCAAAGAGCGATTCCGTGTAATAAGTGTCACGGTATGCGTCGTAGGTGCCGCCACCGCCGTTGGAATCGTCGTCCAGGAACGGCACTTTGTTCATTTGACACGCCTCCATCAGCGTCTGACCAACGCGGCCTTGGACAAAGTGACGGTTGCCCTCAAAGTCCACCAGGCACACATTGACACTAATCGTGAACCGTTCATCCATCCATTCAAACCGACAGTAAGTCAGTAAATCCACGAGTACTGGGGGTGGAACGCGTGATCCATTTAGGATCTCAAAGGATCCAAATGCATGGAAGCAACGGGGTCCCATTGGCCACTTACACTTTCTGCAGCACGGTGGGGGCGGCGGCATCCGACGGCAAGACGACACCTGCGATGGTTCGCTTCTGGATGGTTCGCTTGACGAGCGCTTGAAGCGCGGGAGCAGCACGCAAACGGGAAAACATTTGGACAATCGACTGAGCGCTTTGTGGCTGCTTTTTCCCTCTCTTGGCCCAAAGCACAAAAAATACATCCCCAAGCAAAAACCGAAGGAGGAATGGTACGATACCGGTCGACACCCACATTGATAAATGATAGCTATCGGTTATGACGTCAATCAGTAACCACCCAACGGTCGGTATCGACTCAGTACATTCCGTGGGCAAAGCCAAACAAACCAACAGCAACAACGACAAGAGCGCCGCCGCCGCGACCTCACTGGAAGTGCTTCAGTTTGGACGGAAAGTGGCGCCAAAATGGCGATGTACACGACTAAAATGAGTGCGAGCGGGACCTCGTCGCTGATTCTGACGCCCAAAACTATCTCGCGCGACTTGGAGAAGAAGATCAGCAGTGCCATCAACGCCATTGTGACCAAGCATGACATGGCCAAACTCACGACCCGCATCGTGCGCCAGTTGGTCGAGAAAGAGATCAACGTCAGTCTCAACAACCATAAAGACGTGCTCAAGCGTCTCATGCACCACGAGTTGCGACGAATCAAGGCCCAGAAAGTGAGAAACTCGCTCTCTTGCGTCCTTCAAACCCGCAGCAGCACAACGGCTAACCAACTGAAATGCATCCTCGTGCGCAGGTCGCCCAACGAGTCATTCCAGAGCCGTGGCGCATGAAAGAGAGACGCGAACGCATGCGCAAAGGTGGCCTTTCGCTTTTACTTGCTGATTTGCTGGCTGGTTGGGTTTCAAAATGGGGTCTGGGAACTCAAACCGGGTGTCGTGGACTGTTGTGGTGATGATGTTTGGCAGCCATGCACTTCGTCTTTCAGCAGCTTCAGGATGCCAATACATTCGATCAACTGGGCATCCATGCGATGCAGCATTTGTACGCGTTACAGAGTGTGGAGACCAAAGACACATTACGATGGGCGGCATTCTACGCGCGCCAGTGCGGTGCGATTTGGCTCAAAGAAGAAAGACACACCGACTGGCAGCAAGACTCACTGCCGTCACTGCAGCAAGTGATTGACTGCCTGGTGTCGGTCTTGGCAGTGGAGCGAATTGGCATCTCGCACAGTCGGAGAACAGATCTGTTTACGTTCTTTGAGCGCTCGCCTCCACTCTATGGCGTCACAGAGTACCTCGGATGGAATCCGTCGGTGTCGCCTCCGCGGTCGGACGACCCGACAGTGTCAGAGTTTAGTCGAATGGCCCATGCGCTTTTGATTTGTTACCACGCACGAGCGTTGGGCGTCTCAATTGGCTGCACATTCCCACAGGTTTGTTCCCTTGACACCTCGTTGAACAGCCATTCGGGCTCAGTGAGCTCATTGGAGTTTGTGTCACCCAGTTGGTGCAGTTTCTTCCGAGTTTTTATCCATACAAGGGCCCAAACGAGCTCACAACTAGCGAGTATCGTCAACAATTCCACCTCATCACGACACTGGTCATGGTGTTGACCAACTTCGGCACTTTACTCTGTGACCCGGTCGGTGCTGCCTGCACGTTATTCACGGGGGCAGTTCCACGTCGCTGACTAGTCAAATGATGTTTAGGAGCTTCTTCCACACGAGTATTTGTTTCTGCGGCAGCATCTGGTATACCACATCGCTCGTCAGGACGTTCCTCTCGTTGCAGAATCGCTCAAGGCGCTCAAGTGTTTCAGTGGAGCGGACAATCTGGTGCAGGTAAAGCGCGCAATGGCGTTTTTGCTTGCGACCCAGCAGGAAGATGGCAGTTGGCGGCAAAGCCCCGATCAAACGACAGAGCAAGTGTACTATGCTACCATCAATGCTCTTTTTGGTATCTGTGATCCGCATCCACACGGATTTGCGCCATCAATTCCAGAAGTTGCACCGCTGTTAGAGGTGCAAATGAATGCCGACCTCAGCAATGTGAGTGGTGATTCCATCCTTGTGATGCTCTCGTAGTTCTGACGGTGTCTTCGTTCAGAGTGTGATAGATCCGCCTCCCGCGACGACCGCTCCAACTGGCAAAAGTCCACGCACCAGCGATGGAAGTGTGGTATCGTACACCGGTGCAGTGGCAGAGAAGCAGGGCAAAAGGCCTCCAGTGCCTGCAGTAGCAGTCTCCAGCGTATCGGGAGGTTCCACAGTCAGCAGCAATCGCGATCCGACCAGAGTGACTCGAGCTTCTGCCGCAAACTCCGCGAGCACAACAACATCAAGTGTGAAGACACAGATGACGACCAGATCTATTGGTGCTACAGAAGCACCCGCAAGTGATCCCAGTGCTGCTGGTGCCTCTGCGTCTTCAGGTTCAGTCTCACAGGAAGATCTCGAGACGCAAGTCCGCTTCTTTCACAACATGCTGGAGCAAAATGCGCCGAACGGCGATGTCAAACAGGTCACCGGCACCCTCGCGTTGAATGTGCTGCAGAATCTCTCGAACTTGTCGTTGACTGTGGACATCTTGAAGGTCACCGGCATTGGCCGCGTGATCAACAAGTTGCGCAAACACAGCGTGGAACAAGTGTCAAGCGAAGCCCAAGCGCTGGTCGCCAAATGGAAGAAAATGGTCAAAGAGTGAGAGGTCGATAGAGAGAGAGCTGTGCCAGTTAAGTTGTTATTAGATCAAGGAGATCGATCGATCGTGTGGTCATCGTCATTGAGTGCTAGTTTTGCTAGATCTCTATAAACCAATAACCCTTGCAAATGATACTAGTCGATAAGTCCACTCTGTGCATGTATTCCTTTATAAAGTGATGAACTGTCGTTGGTAATAGACCCAGTGTTGTGGACTGAAAGGTCGCTTCACCCCAAAATGGGATTCAAAGACATGCCGGGTGCGTCTGGCGCCGATGAATCGGACCACAGCCGACGCGGAATTGTGCACCAGATTGCTCAAGGTGGCCAAGAATTTGACGGGATTGGACCAACCTCTCAAGCAACCTGGTGAGTGGTTGGTCATCTCTCCCACTCGCTACCCTTTCTACCTTCTCAAAGGAACAAAAGGACCGACAAGGTCTGGACGACCGAGCAGAAGCCAAAGGTCTGAGCGCAATCCTTGAGGGAAGAGGCTGCCCTGGTTGATTGATGACTGATGTGATTTGTGTATGGCGTGACGTCGGTTGTTGCGATCTCTTCCTGTCCTAGGTGCGCAAGTGGTTCAGTCTAATAAACGAATCCGACGATGGTGTCGACACTCCACGATTCGTGGTCAACCAGCGAGCAACTCACGAGATCCTCAAGCCTCTGGGCGACCAACGAGTCAACTTGATCTCGAATTTTGGCGCTGCCAGACAGGGAAAATCCTTTCTGATGAACTTGTTGGCTGGCCAGCATGATGTCTTTGAGGTCTCCCATCGTCGTCAGCCCTGTACCCAAGGCGTGGATCTCTCCAGTCGGGTTATCCACCTGAGTCACTTTCGTGGCCTTAGCAAACGCTGTGAGATCGCAAAGCACCAAGAAGATCCACCTATTCCCATCGGCTTTGTGGATGCAGAGGGCCAAGGAGATCGCGACATCTCGTGTCAGTGCACAACACAACACCAAACTCGGCTCGTGGTTACTCATTGTATTGGCGTGTTTGTCCAGACGACTGTCGTCTTGCATCGCCAGTCTTACTGGCCTCCAAAGTGGTTCTCTTCAACTGGAAAGACACGCTCCAGTGCGACCGGATCCTCAAGTTGCTGGGTGTATTGGCTGATGCAGCCAAAGGTACCGACTTGAATGGCCAGCCCAACGGAAAAGCCTTCGGCATCTTCACATGTGGGTGGGATGAGCCTGAGTCTTTCGTTCTTTCTGTCACTAGACGTTCTTTCATTCACTTTTGTCCGACAGCATCTTTCGTCGATTCCACGCCATCACAAGTGTTTGACGATCTGTTTTCACCCGAAGTAGATCCGCGACGAGTCGTTGAGATCCGAAATCGAGAGCGAACCAACTTGAAGAGAGCGTTTAAGTCGATCCACGTTTGGCTGCTGCCTCCGCCGGTCGCATCCTCTATGAAAATGCAGCAAGGCATTAGCAATGGGCAGCTTTCGACAGATTTCCTGTCGAAACTCGATGACTTGCGCTCGTGCCTGGCGAACCAGTTGGAGAACGCAAGCTGTTCCATGGCCAGCCATTGACTGGCAATCTGCTAGTTCAGATGATTCCGATTCTTGCATCGACGTTTAACCAAGATCAAGTGATTCTTCCAGAGTTCGTATACAAGTCGATGCTTCTTTGAAAACGCAGACACGGAAGCAAGAGTATGAGGCGTCGATTCATTCGCTTTGTGAGGTGGTCTCTAAGGCACACACTGTCGTGTCGACGGAAGCGATTCATAGACAGTTGTGGCAAGCCATTACTCCGCTGGTGACGAGCACCGCTGCGTCTCTGTCAATGGAGATCGATGCGGCTGAACAACTCAATCAAGCGGCCACGAACGAGATCGAGTTGGTACTACAGGCCAATGACCAACGTGTTCACGCTCACGCATCGCAACAGGTGCATTAGTTTCTTGCCGACATCCAGTTTTTCGTGACCGAGGTCAAAGCGAACCACCTTCCAATGGACCCACTCTTTTGAGAGAGCAGTGCGAGCGCAAACTGACTGGGACGTTGGACCAACTGCGGAGGCTACCTCGGCCTCTCGATGGGTCGCACCACGTTGACATGGAACTGGCCTTTCGAAAAGAGGCCGAAGCGTGGTTTCGCCATCTCCAACAAGCAAACGAGCAAACCCGGGCACTTTCCGGCCGGCAGACAGGCGAAGACTTGTGAGAGCTCGTCCAACACTTCAAGACTCAGCTTAGTGGCAGCATTCACGCAATGTTGGAGAATGCACTGAAGTCCAATCAGCCCCTCACAAGTCACGTCATCAACACCAAACTCCACGAAATGTGCTGCGAAGCCACTCAACTGCTGTGCCAACGGTTTCCGAGCTCTTCGGACACTCCGAAGATGGAGACAGAGCTGATGAATCATCACAACACGTTGAAAGAAGAGATCTCTCACAAGTATGTGGCTCACACCCAAGAACTTCTGGCTCAAGCATACAACGACGCCAGCGAATCCCTGCGTACGACCATCCAAGACAGGTTCAACGACACGTTGGGCTTTTTAGACAAGGACGAGGTCGATGTGGAAGTTGAGACTGCCAAACAGCTGGTTGCGGGTCGCCTGGATGGCTGGACGTTGATCAAGGAGGACATTGAGGCTGCAAGCGGTGAGATAGGGCGACTTGGAGCTCAGGTGCGTCGCATTCCTTTTGCGCTCAGTCGATGTAGTTCTCAACGTGCGGTATTGGCCCGTCGCACACTGCTGCAGCTCAAGGCAGAGTGCTGCTCGTCGTCGGCGAACGTCGACGTGAGCTTCTTTCATGACTGCGTGCGGAGGTATCCTCCTCGAGAAACACCATCAAGCTACCATCGGCCCCTGGAACAATGTCGAAATCTCCTCCTTCCACGTAAGAGAAGCGGCAGATGCTGCGGACCATGGCATGGCTTTCGTCGGCAATTCTGACATGCACTGTTTGATGGTAAGAATCTCGTACCGACCGGATCGAATCGTTGCAAGGATCGGCACCAGTGCGAACGACACCACAGCCACCAAGCACAAAACTCGAACCAACCGCAAGGGGGAATGTGTGGGAGGACGACGATATTGATGACGATGACTGCTTTCGCAACGTTGCGACATCCTCAACAACACCGACCTCTGTCCTAAGATCGACTGGTATGCAAGCATCGGATGATGGATTTGGAGTCGGAACGTGTTGCTTCATCCCGTCGTCGTATTGTTTTTGCAGAGGCAATCGCCAGTGGACCAAAAGAATCCACTTGGTCGTCGTCTGTTCTTGAAGAAGCCCGCATGATTGCTCGCGCAGCGGTGCACAAGAGAACAGAACAGCGCATTCGAGAGAGACGCGTGGAGGCGACGGGCAAAAGTACTAAACGGGCCCAAGTCCAAGTCCAAGTCCAAGCCCAAGCCAACACCACCATGCTCGCACTCTTAAGGCGAATTCGTGCCAAAGCCAGCACCAGCAAACGACGGTGACTACGCCTCGCCATCATCAATTTGATGATGTATCACGTGATGACCATGCACCGCCAACTGGTTCAGGTGAACGAGATGATGAGATGTTGAAGTGACGCTTCAAGAACGGCACCAGCATGAGCCCAACGCGTGTCGCAGTTGCAGAGCAGACGATCCGCAGTGGTAGTACAGTACCATAACTACATGCAGATGTACCGTAAGTAGCCCTTGGCGGAGGGCAATGGAGTGCTTCAGTTGTTGACTCACATCAAGAAATCCTGGGTTCGAAAAACTCTTCTTGCAACAGTGGACTTGGCGTGCTGGATCCAAAGTGCGTCAGGATGGTTGACATGTCGCCTTCCTCATGGCGTTTTGTCCATTTGTTCCTCAAGAACCCCGATGTGAGCAACACAATGACCATGTCACGCGATTATCTACCAGATAGCCAATTGCACTGCTGTTTGGCTTCTGGAATGCAAGGGGAGAATGCATCTTCTGGGCGATGCATAGCAGTTCCTGGCAAGTGATTTGTTTGGCGTTTCAAACGACTCAAACCATGAAGGGAGAGATGACCCGTCATACGACCCTTTTTTATCATTGGGTAGCAGCACGACGTGACGAACACAGACCAAGTCCACATGGCTGACTGTCATGTGGGTCCGGACAGGAACCAGAACGATGCCAACGCGCAGTGTCGGCAATGGCTTGAAGCCTTCGGGTAGCGTCTGTAGGTATCTGGCCACAAGTGGCACTGTGGGGTTTTTTCGTTGTTGTTCATCCTCTACTGGTTTTTCTCGACTGGGAGGCAGCTGCAGATCGAAGTGACGGCGTGTTGCACTCGTTCATCCATTTCCACTTCTGCTTGCTGAAGCACACGACTAACTTGGCTTTCTTCGTCTACTACCAGCGACACTCACCTGCCCAGCATCCAACATGATCGCTGTGCGACTGCTGACACTCTGCGCCGCCTGGATGGCCGTGCCGCAAGTGCAGGCTGCTCCATTTGCTTTCGATCCCCTTGTGCCACGAGACGGTGATGGCGTCACCATCTTGGACAAGACCAACCCTCTGCGTGGTGAACCTCAAGCGCCACAGCCATATGTGGTGATGCAAGAAGACGGTCAACTTGCCTACATGAATGGCACCGAGGTGATCTCGTATGCTGACCAGATCCAAGATGCCTTCACTCCCAAGGAGAACGAGGATCTCCGTTGGCTCGGATGGCCCTACAACATCGAACTGGTTTTCAACGCCAACGACATCTACCGTCAATGGAAGCAAGGCACGGTGCAAAAAGTTGCGTGGCCTGGCAGCTACTGGCCAACGTACCAAGACGGGATCAACTATCGCTGGGATCGCCGCAATCCGAGTCCAGCCGAGAAGTACGCGAAGGCGAATGGGTTGAATGTGAAGGAGTTCATGGACAAGGTATCTGCAGAGTCGGGCATTGATGCGAGTCCGAAACATGCGTATAAAGAATGCACTTGGAGTCTGCAGTGCGGCTGGGGCGGTAAATGCGCCATCCGTGAGGGCAAAAGATCCGGGTATTGCATTCCCACGTGGTCGGGGATTTGCCATGCTTGGGCTCCAGCGGCCATGTTGGAGAACGAACCACGATGCCCCGTGACCGTTAATGGCGTGACATTCAAACCCATGGATATCAAGGCGTTGGTTACCCAGTTGTACGATGGTGGCAATATCCCGGTTATCTACGGCGGTGTGATTTACTATGGTGGCGACAATAATCAGAAAGACGCATACGGTCGCTACAAGGACCTGAGCCATCGCGATGTCAGTCCTGCCATGTTCCACATCGCTTTGGGCAATATCGTTGGTCGTCTTGGACGCAACTTCCTGCTTGATGTTGATGCTGATGACGAGGTCTGGAATCAACCGGTTCGCTCCTACAGATTCGTGAACGTGGAGGTGTTGAATCCGGATGCCGCCGCTAAGCGCTTCTTCAATATCCCGTCGTACAGCGTGTTCAACAAGGATGCTGTCAAGGTGCACTACGTCACGACCGAGTTCAAGTACGTTGCTGAAGGATATGAAGATGGTGCGCTGTCTGGAAGGATCGACCAGTATACGGAGACCAAGACGTACAAGTATCTTCTCGAAGTGGACGCCAATGGCACAATTCTTGGTGGGGAATGGGTTGGCAACTCTCGTTACGACCATCCCGATGCGATGTGGATTCCATTGCGTCAGCCAGATGCCAATATGACGACTTCGCTGGGCATCAGCGCCCCGTTCGTCAATGATTTAATTGCTCGCTCGAGTTCGAGTCAGTGCTGAGCAGAATTCCACGTGTTGTTTATGATCTCGACCTTCCTGGCTTGAGGTTCTGCCAACGTCGAGTCAGAGGTCGGACCAGTTTTGTCAGTCGAGAGAGACTTGCATTTGCATTCCATTGCGTGCCGTAATTCATGTTATTCATGCCGTTTGGTTGGCATTTTGGCATTCCACCCCTTTCAACACTTCGCTTGCCCCATCATCCCACACACATTAACACGACATTGCAATCTCTCGCGAACTTCATGGTGGCGGCGCGGTGTTGCACTCGAGCTTTCCGCTTTCCATCGTTGAGCGACATGTCTTCAGTCGGTTGATCTCTCTCTCTCGCTCGCTCGCTCGATCTCTCTTGATGTTGCTCTCTTTCGGCGTTGAATTGAGCGCCCACCAAGCAGCAAGAGTTCGACGTACTGGTAACAGTACTGTCGCACCAGACGCACACACATGCCCATGGCGTCGCTCCACACCTGGGTCGTAACATTCCCATCTGATTCGCGTGCTGTGCTGCCATCCACAAAGCCGACGACAGCGCCGCCGCTTTCCTTCTCTCCTTGGTTTCCTTGTTGAAGTCTTGCTGCTTTTGATGGGTTGAAGTAAGAGTGATGGTCCTTTGTTGACTGGCTTTGAGTTGATGGCACGAAAAGAACGCGTTGCTACGGGATGACGCCGCCACCCGTCGTCTTTCTCCCATTCCACCGACGAGTTCTATACTAATAGAGTGCAATGAAGAAGCGACTCTGGGACATTGGCAGTGCAGTCAGTTGGAGCTGATTCTCCGTCCGACATCAGTGGGTGACCAAATAGAAAAATGCTCGAGAGTCAGCTGGTCAGGAGGAGGAGCCACCTAACACCGAAAGCTGGTCGACGTTTCAAGAGCTATGGGGGCGAGTGAACGCCGATTATCCGGTCATCAAAGCTTCTGATGCCTCCCACCCATTGTTGAGGTGATGTATCCTGCAAACCACGATGCATGCAAAGTGGTACTGCAACCACGCTACCGACACATTTCGAAGCTCCTTGCTGACTGCATCCTGCATCTGGTGTGTGTTCCCCTGCATGCAACGCCCGCCGTTGGCTCAGTTGATCGGAAGACAACATCTTCGAATTCTCCAACTTTTTTCAGGAGGAAAAATGGCGTTGTTCGATTTGGAAGCCAAATCCGAGTTTTCTTCCGTCGTCACTTTCGTGCTGGTGGATGGGTTGGTGGCCAGAGCTCGACTGACCAACTCGTTCATTTTGCTTTCTTCTCGCGAAAGCACACGACCAGCTTCCACTTCGTCTTCCTGCACCAGACAGAATCACCTTGCTCATCCGACATGATCGTCGTCCAACTGCTGACGCTCTGCGCCGCCTGGATGGCCGTGCCGCAAGTGCAGGCTGCTCCATTTGCTTTCGATCCCATGATGCCTCGCGATGGTGACAATGGTGTCTCCATTCTCGACAAGACCAGCCCTCTGCGTGGTGAACCTCAAGCGCCACAGCCATATGTGGTGATGCAAGAAGACGGTCAACTTGCCTACATGAATGGCACCGAGGTAATCTCGTATGCTGACCAGATCCAAGATGCCTTCACTCCCAAGGAGAACGAGGATCTCCGTTGGCTCGGATGGCCCTACAACATCGAACTGGTTTTCAACGCCAACGACATCTACCGTCAATGGAAGCAAGGCACGGTGCAAAAAGTTGCGTGGCCTGGCAGCTACTGGCCAACGTACCAAGACGGGATCAACTATCGCTGGGATCGCCGTAATCCGAGTCCAGCCGAGAAGTACGCGAAGGCGAATGGGTTGAATGTAAAGGAGTTCATGGACAAGGTATCTGCGGAGGCGGGTGTTGATTCGAGCCCAAAGTACGGCTACAAGACATGCTCCAGGAGCTGGCAATGTGGATCAGGAACTGCCTGTGGAATCCGGGAAGGCAAGAGCTCTGGGTACTGCATTCCCACGTGGTCGGGGATTTGCCATGCTTGGGCTCCAGCGGCCATGTTGGAGAACGAACCACGATGCCCCGTGACCATTAATGGCGTGACATTCAAACCCATGGATATCAAGGCGTTGGTTACCCAGTTGTACGATGGCGGTAGCATTCCCGTGATTTATGGTGGCGCGATCTACTTTGGTGGCGACAATAATCAGAAAGACGCATACGGTCGCTACAAGGACCTGAGCCATCGCGATGTCAGTCCTGCCATGTTCCACATCGCTTTGGGCAATATCGTTGGTCGTCTCGGACGCAACTTTTTGCTCGATGTCGATGCTGACGAGCAGGTCTGGAATCAACCGGTTCGCTCCTACAGATTCGTGACCGTGGAGGTGTTGAACCCAGATGCCGCCGCTAAGCGCTTCTTCAATATCCCGTCGTATAGCGTGTTCAACAAGGATGCCGTCAAGGTGCACTACGTCACAACCGAGTTCAAGTACATCTCGGAAGGCTATGAAGATGGTCCTTTGGTCGGAAAAATCGATGATTACACGGAGACTATGACATACAACTACCTCCTCGAAGTGAACGCCAATGGCACAATTCTTGGCGGGGAATGGGTTGGCAATTCCCGCTATGACCATCCAGATGCCATGTGGATTCCACTGCGTCAGCCGGATCCTAACATGACAACGCCACTTGGCATTAGCGCCAAGTTTGTCAACGATTTGAACGCTCGTTCGAGCTCTGCGACTTGCTAAGATGCGCAACTCGTTGCTGATGTGTGAGTGTTTGGATGTAGCAAGTTGTGTTATTCATACTTCATGCCTCTTCCAGGTGATCAGAGAGTGTAAGGTTACGATGACTGGAGACTGCATCAGCAAGTTCGATCAATCGCTTATTCCTCATTCTCTCCGTCCTCTTCTTCTTCTCCGTCATTCTCTTCCTGTTCCTCATCATCTTCCTCTCCAAAGCACTCGCCGTCTTCACCGCAGCAGTCGTCTTCCTCAATCTTGAGGTAGTGCTCGACCGGGTTCTTCCACAGTTCTTCCTTGATCATGTTGGCTATCTCTACCTCTCCAGAATCCTTCTTGAACCACTGCAAAAGACAAAGACATCCCAGCACGTGTCATCAGTCTCCAATGCACCAAGGGCCGTTCCTGCTTCTCCAGGGACACGCCTACCTCAAAGAACGATGTGCTTTCCGCGAGTTCCTTGGCTTTCTTCGAGTCTTTCCATTTGATTCCAGACTCGGTCACCTCCACTTCGCCGTCTTTCGAGTACGCAATGTGCTTCCACAGCGAGCCATTGGAAAAGAACGGGTTCTCTTTGAATTTCTATCGTGAGGATGAGAAGCTACCCTGTGAGCTCCCCCAACGAAGCGCGGAGACAGCAAATGGCTGAAAAGATAACGCACCAATTCGAGTTTGAAGCCGTACGCGTCTTCTTCGTGTTTGACGTCCAAATTCTCGAGGAAATCCAGCGCTTCGTCGTCCAGCCCTTCGACCAGGAAGCGCAGTTCTGGGTGGTTGATGATCTGTTCACGTACGATACATCAGTGGGCAACCAAAAAAAAACTCCATTGATGCAGAACGGACCGCTTTCTTCCAGAAACCAGGGATCTTCTTCAACGCAGCCGAACGCTTCACATAAAGCGGACGCTTCTTGATTTCGTATTTGGTCTCGAGCGCCAGGATTTCTTCCGCTTGCTTTTGGTTTTCGGTCTCGATCTCCTCTTCTACTTTGTCCGCTTCACTCAGCGCTTTCTGCACTTGGGGCTCTTCGCTCTCGATGGCTTGCTGAATGCGCTGTTTCTTGCTGGGCGCCTCGCCGTCCTCCTCATGGACATCGGAATGCTCGTGTTTGTGCTTCTTGTCGCCGCCCATTCGTTCCTTTTTCCAGTTGTAACCACCTACGAGACCAACTGGGACGCTTGGCTGAGCAAAAACTGCAACCTGGAAAGCAGAATAGCTTGCACCCAGGATGTCATGGACTGGTAAGTTATGGGAAAGTTACGAGTAAGGAAAGAAATGGAAAAGAATTCAGCGCTGGATGCCTATAGTCACGTCTTTGGCCTTGGTGCCACAGACATGCAGCATTCCAAGCAGGAAAGCCGTTTGACTTGACTGCGGATTGTTGGATGAAGACGACGAGACAAGGGCTGAGTGCCTGATTTTTCCTCTTCTTGGTGAAGCGTGTGATGGATGCAAATCCTCCAGAGTATTCACTCACTCTTCACAACGGAAGCGCGCGCTGTGTCGCTGTGAACAGACAGCAGTGGATGTTTTGGTGGATGTGTTTGCTTGGGTCTCATACCGCTGCTTGGGGTGCACAAAAGAAAAGGTCGCACGCTGTTAAGAACGCGTAACTGATACAAATCACAGGAAAGAGTTGAAGTGTGGTAGCAAAGAATATTGCAGGTAAAATACTTTGAATCTTTTGAAAAAACAACTTCGTGGCACCGTTTCGACGTGTTGCTTTTGAGGGAATCTTTCGTTTTTTTTCGTTATATTTCGCGAAAGGAGGGAGGGTGATAAGGGTAGGGGATACACATACCACTATGAGCTAAGATAGTGTATTGATGATGTGTCAGGCGTCCGTCCGTCCACTATTGGCCGCCCCACATTTCTGCGCATCCAAACGCCCAAGAGAGAGTGAGAGAGAGAGCCAAAGCCCCGCTCCGTCCACTCACCAACCAGACTGAGAAAGCCCAAGACAAGCAGCATCATGGCCGCCCTCACATCCACCCACTCGCTCAAGCAATTGGCGCGTCATGCACGTGCCATGAGCTCTGCCTCCCGCAAGTTCTTTGTCGGTGGCAACTGGAAATGCAACGGCTCGAGTGCCCAGGCGACCGAACTCGTCGGCATGCTCAACTCGGCCAAGATCCCAGCCAACGTTGAAGTGGTCGTCGCGCCTTCCGCCGTGTACACCGCCAACATCAAGAAGAGTCTGCGTAAGGACATCCGCGTCTCGGGTCAGGACGTTTGGACCCAGGGAAACGGTGCCTTCACGGGCGAGACCTCGGCCGCCATGCTCAAGGACATTGGCGCCGAATACACCATTGTCGGCCACAGTGAACGTCGCCAAAAGGGCGAAACCAACGACCACGTGGCCCAAAAGGCTGCTTATGCGCTGCAAAACGGTCTCGGTGTGATCGCCTGCATTGGTGAGACCAAGACCCAACGCGAGGGAAAGAAAACCATTCAGGTGGTCACGGAACAACTGGACGCCTATGCCAAGCACATCAAGGACTGGAGCAAGGTCGTGATCGCCTACGAACCCATCTGGGCCATCGGCACTGGACTCGTCGCCACTCCTGCGCAAGCCCAGGAAGTGCATGCTGCCATCCGCAAGTGGCTCGGCGACAAGGTCAGCGCCAAGGCAGCCGAATCCACGCGTATCATCTACGGCGGCTCCGTGACCGCTGAAAACGCGCCCGAACTCTCGCAGAAGGCCGATATCGACGGTTTCCTTGTTGGCGGCGCTTCGCTC
Source organism: Paralagenidium karlingii (assembly GCA_027475765.1). Classification (NCBI taxonomy): domain Eukaryota; phylum Oomycota; class Peronosporomycetes; genus Paralagenidium; species Paralagenidium karlingii. Next base: position 74,207 of record JAMFLO010000009.1, read on the forward strand.
AAGCCCGACTTCTTGAAGATCATCAACGCCCAAAAGCCCACCGACAACGTCGGCGGACCCGTGAACGTGGCCATCAACGGCTTTGGCCGTATTGGTCGTCTCGTCATGCGTGCTGCCTTTGAGAGCCACCCATCCCTCAACATCGTGGCCATCAACGATCCTTTTATCTCGCCCGAGTACATGGAATACATGCTGAAGTACGACACTGTTCACGGCCGCTTCAACGGCACCGTCTCCCACGACTCCGAGAATCTGATTGTCAACGGCAAGAAGATCCGCGTGTTCGGTGAAATGGACCCCAAGAACATCAAGTGGAACAAGGCTGATGCTCAGTATGTGGTCGAATCGACGGGTGCGTTCACCAAGTTGAAAGGCGCGTCCGCCCACTTGGCCAATGGCGTCGAGAAGGTTGTGATCTCGGCCCCATCGAGCGATGCCCCCATGTTTGTGGTTGGTGTCAATGAGCAATTGTACAAGCCAGACATGCACGTCGTCTCCAATGCCTCGTGCACCACCAACTGTTTGGCACCACTTGCCAAGGTCGTGCACGACACCTTTGGCATCAAGGAAGGTCTGATGACGACCGTCCACGCTGTGACTGCCTCCCAAAAGACTGTCGATGGTCCATCCAAGAAAGACTGGCGAGGTGGTCGTGGTGCCTGCTTCAACATCATTCCATCGTCGACTGGTGCCGCCAAGGCGGTCGGTGCTGTCATTCCATCGTTGAACGGCAAGCTCACGGGCATGTCTTTCCGCGTGCCAACTGCTGATGTGTCGGTCGTGGATCTGACCTGCCGATTGAACAAGCGTGCGTCATACGATGACATCAAGGCCGAGATCAAGCGCGCCAGTGAGAACGAGCTGAAGGGGATCTTGGGTTACACCGAAGAAGCCGTGGTGTCGAGTGACTTTGTGGGTGACTCCCACTCGTCAATCTTTGATGCCAAGGCCGGCATCGCACTCACGGACGACTTTGTCAAGTTGGTGTCCTGGTACGACAACGAATATGGTTACAGTTGCCGTGTCTTGGATCTGATTGAGCACATGGTCAAGAGCGACTAAGCGACCAAGCACCAGCACCAGCAACAGCAACAGCAGCAGCAGACGATGAATTCTTTTCTCAATTGTACCACCGACAAAACCAAAACCCAAAACCAAACGAAAAGAATCGCCAAACCAAAGGACTTTGTTCGATTCCTGGTGTTCCATGTTTCCTCTACACTATCTTCTTTCAGTCTGGAGGCTCACATCACTTGCTTTTCTCTGATTGGCTAAAATTCGATGTGATCATTGCTTGCCCTGCCACACGAACACCACCAACATCCAAAACGATTCCAAGGATTTTCAGCTGTGGTGACTGGACGGCCTTCTCAACCGAACCAGTGGACTCGGTGCTCCAAGTGCCACAGACCAAGCTCGTGGTAGAGAACTCTCTCGCCATGTACTTTCGAGATTCAGCCACACACACACTTCAACCGCCTTGTCTTCGGCTCATTCATCTCTTGGTGAATCATGCGGATAACGTCGAACCGTCCGAAGTCACGGAAAGAGCATCGATGTCCCTTTTGGATCAAGAGCCCACCACAACGATGCAGCGGCTCTTCAAGATGCGGCTTTCGATCCCATCTAACGAGTGGAACGAGAAAGATGTTGCGACCCTGCTGAAGGATATCATGGCATTACAGGCTTTCTTGAAGCGGGAACTTGACAGGAAGATTCCTCTTTCAGACGAATTCGGCCAATGGATTTCCACTCACGACACTCACGGCTGTGCACTGAGATTTGCTCCAAGTTGTTTCGACCCAGTGACTTGATGACTCGGACAACAACGACGGTGGTGAACCATGTTATTGAACCCGTCATCCCTCAGTTGGGGCTCGTAACAGAAGACACGTGTCATTGCTTTTGGGGTTTAATCAGTCGAGGCAGCAGACCAAGTAGCGCAAGAGTTTCATCACCTAACTCTGGCGTCCGGAGTTGTGCTTTTATTATGGCGACCAGAACGTGTGCGTGTTTCGCGGAGAAGAGAAAGCAGAGGGAGAAGTAACCGTTCCCGTCATCGAACTACACAAAAAGCTGGCTGGTTGGGCCATTGATGATGCTCCAAATGTGCTGGACAACGGTGCAGTTGGCAAGTGAATGTGTTTGACAACAATCCAAAAGGTCGTCCGTGGAGGACGAGCTGCTGTTCATGTGATAGAGAACTCTGAATTGGGCACCCTCACTGGTCAGCTTGATGTGTCTCTTGCAATGCTGAATCTCTCGATAACGTTCAACAACGTTTCCGCCTTTTTTTTAGTACGACGTCCTCAGATAGGTTAATGGCGTCGAGATTCATTTTGGAGAGCGGCATATATGAGCAAGAAATACCCACCGAGTCCAGTGGTGTCGTTGTCCGACATTTGAAAGCCGTCCACGATGCCATGGCATCCAAATCAGTGCCAGATGTGATTCAGCTAACCGACTCCGAATGACCGCGAAAACCGTTTGTTTGATCCCTGTGGGTATCCACTCACTTCAGTACAAGTTGAACATCGTGACAGCCGGAAGCAGCAGCAGACAATTCATATCCAACAGACCAGATCCACTAATCAACTGCCCGAACCGATCGATTGATCCAACTGTAGTTATACTACTTGCTTCCCCATAGAAGAAAGCAGGACCAACTCCACCCAACTCGTTCCTCCGGTTTGGCTCTGTTGCTGCAGTGCAGTTCCAAGGCAACAGGAGCTCATGCAGCATGTCTCCAAAGGCTCATGTGATCTGCAATCATTCAACGGTCGCCAGAATGATTGCCAGCAAGTCTAGTTGCCAAATCCCATCACCACCACCACCAGCAGTTACCAGTGATCCCCTACCCACTGCTGTCTGGCTGCATGATCGTAGACTCGTTTGATGATGCTCCATTCCAGTCTATTTGAGTAAGATTCGGGGCCATCACTCGTCCGATTTCGCTACATTGCCATCTAGTTTGGTAATTTCCATGGTCCAATCGGTAATTTCAAGCCGCCTTCCCCTTCATTGTTGATGCATTTGTTTGCAGAGGGAGTGACGGTTTGACGCAATCCTGTTGAGGGGGAGTGGGCATGCCACAAACGGAACGGAACGGACGGAAGAAGAGCTCCTCCCACAACAACCCCACGCAAGTGTCGGCAGCAACAGACCAAGCGCAAGAAGAAGAAGAAGAAGAAGACCACCAGCAAGACGAGATGACGGCCGAGAAAGTCCCGTGGTTCCCTGCCATGACGTGCTACATCCAGTACGCCGTGTTGCTGAGTTTTGGCCACTTGCGCAATGCCGCGGCCAAACTCTTTGGCATCTCTCGCTACGAGAGCGCGCACACCAAAAAGGGATTTTCTAAGCTCATGATCGCCTGGGAGAACTTTTACACCATTCGACTCTACCACCGCATCCAGGATGTCTTCAACCGACCCATCTGCAGCGCGCCAGGGGCCCACATTGACGTGGTTGAACGCTACTCACCCGATGGCAACAAGACGCTGCTGGAGCGTCCGGGCAAGTTTTCGCGGTGCCTCAACTTAGGGTCCTATAACTATTTGGGCTTTGCCGACGACTGGATGAACACGTGTGCCGAGCGCGTGCTCCACACAGCCAAAGAACTCGGCCTGGCCATGTGCTCGCCGTCCATGGAGTTTGGCACCACCACGGTGCACCAGGAGCTGGAGCAAGAGATCGCGTCATTCATCGGGAAACCGGCCGCTGTCGTGTACAACATGGGCTTTGGCACCAACTCCACCACGCTGCCTGCGCTCATGGGCAAGGGATCGCTGATCATCAGTGATTCGCTTAACCATTCGTCCATTGTCAGCGGCGCGCGCGCCTCGGGTGCCGTCGTCACCGTGTTCCGCCACAACGACCCCGTGCATCTGGCCCAAGTGTTGCGCAAGCGCATTGCCGAGGGCCAGCCACGCACCCATCGTCCGTGGCGCAAGATCCTCGTGATCGTCGAAGGCATTTACTCCATGGAAGGCGAGATCGTGCGCTTCCGCGAAGTGGTGGACGTGTGCAAGAAGTACAGGGCCTACGTGTTTGTCGACGAGGCCCACAGCATCGGCGCGCTTGGCAAGACGGGCCGTGGCATCTGCGAGTACACCGGTGTGGACCCCAGTGAAGTGGACATCATGATGGGCACGTTCACCAAGTCCTTTGGTGGCATGGGCGGCTACATTGCCGCTTCGGAAGAGATCATCGCGCACCTTCGTCACTCGTGCGCCGGCACGTTGTATTCCTCGAGCATGTCCCCGGTCGTGGCCCAGCAAATCCTGACTTCGTTGCGCATCATTGACGGCAAAGACGGCACTGATTTGGGTCGCCAAAAGCTCGATACTTTGCGTGAAAACTCCAACTATTTTCGCCAGAGACTCATGGACATGGGTTGCATCACGCTCGGCGAATTCGACTCGCCCGTGATCCCGGTGATGCTGTTCAGTTTGTCCAAGATCAGTGCGTTTTCGCGCCAGTGTCTGGAACGCAACCTGGCCGTCGTGACGGTGGGCTTTCCGGCGACGCCTCTGCTGCTGTCGCGCGTGCGCTTTTGCATTTCGGCGGCCCACACGCGCGAAGATCTGGATGCGGCGCTCACGCAGATCGAGGAAGTCAGCAAGAACACACACATTCGCTTTGCCAAGTACGCATTAGGATAGAGGAGACCGCCCGATGAATGAAACAGCGTAGTAGAGCGCGCGAGAGAGCAAGTGAAGTCAACAACGAGACTAGAGTACAAAGGAAGCAGCAATTGCGCTTCAGCTTTTGTAAGAACGCACAACAGCAGTTGCGCTGCCCACTGGCAGAGTCGATTTGTATTGCGTCGTGGCATGGTCTTGGTCGCCTTGCTGCTCTTGTTGTTGTTGGGTTTCTTGCAGCCAGCCGGCCACTTCAGCAAACGCATCGAACGTCACCTGCGACGTGTCCTGCGTGTTGCAGCGTTCGAGCGCCGCTTTGATCTCTTGCTGGCTCGCGCCAAAGCCCAAAGCGTGCACCAGTGCGCGTCGAGCTGTCCGAGTCAACCGAGAGCACCTCGTCAGTCTTTGGGCCACCGCAGGTCAACCTCACACACAAAAAGCCACCAGTCCACTCACTCTGCAGCAGCGACAGTTTGCCGAGATTCTCGACGTCTTCGTTGGCAAACGCCGTCCACAGCAGCGAGTCAAAGTCGTCTTCTTGGTCCGCCGTGTTGAGATCGCTTCCATCATCGTCCGAGTTCTCGCCCTGGAACGGCAAATCTTCTTCGTCTGACTCGTGTTGGGGCTCTTCTTCGGCTTCGTCCAGCACTGGAAGCTCGGACCCGGGGCCTCGATGGGTGCTCGCAGTAGCGGCGCCAAAGAGCTCAAGCTGTTGGCTCTTGGACTTGAGTTCCTGCTGCTTTTGCTGTTCTTTTTGAAGCCGCGCCATTTTCTTTTTAGCGCGTACGGCTTTGTGGGCGGCGATCACTTTCTTGGACAGCGCGGCTTCGACTGCCAGCGTCTCTTCGTCGCGCGGGTCCTCCACTTTGAACTGGTCCTTGTTCTGCTCCCGCGCTCGTCGCCAAGCGACCAACTCTGTCTTGCACTTGGTCATGGCATCCACTTGGCTCTGGCTCATGGCGCAACAGCGTGCCAGCCGTCGGATCATCACAAAGTCGCGGCGTTGGGTCGGCACCAGCGGATGCATCTGGAACCGTGGAAGCCACTTTTTCGTCGTAATGCCGGGCTTGAGAAGCTGTTGCATCTCGTGCATCAGCACCGACTGGGACGACGACGGCAGGTGCTCATAGAGCCGTCGAATGCCCAGCGCGTCATGGCTTTGGAGCAGTGGCACCACAAAGTTGAAGTCTTCAAACACTTGTTCGGGGTGCTCCGCACTGTTGTTGCTGCAGCTGTCGTTGCTGTCGTCGGGAGCTTCTTCTCCTCTCTCGGACTCGTCAAGAATTTGCTCCAATTCGTGCGGGCGATCACAAAAGCGACGGTGGGCTTCCAGAAACTGCATGGCATCTCTTGGTCGCAGGATCTCTTGGCCAGTACCGTCGCCGTGGAGCACAAACAGAAACGGCTCCATGGGCTCATTGATGACCGCCTTGATGGCGATCGGCGCCAGGCCGTGCAGTTTGGCTTCTTTCTCGCCGACGGTGCCGGCCAAATCGACGGAAATCTGCGGCGCACCGTGGAAATCACCCATTTGCACGCGGAAACGGTTTTGTTCCACGTCGCAGAGCTGGAAATCCCCCAGCGCGCAATCAAAGTAAAACACTCCGTTGCGGTCTGTGTCCTGTTCCTGCTCGTCCACTGCTTGCACGCTGGTGAACGACATGGGGTCGTCCGGGGTCTCAATGGTCAACATTTGCTCGGCGATGGCTGTCTGCGGTAGTCCATGGTCCCGTGGAGAATACTCCACTTGACCACTGTCCTTGACGATGATCTTGCTGCCCAGCGCCTTTTTGACGACGCGAATGGTGCCGTTGACCTCGGCGATCACCGAGGTGTCGTACAAAACCTCAATCAACGTGTCGTCTTCGCCGCCGATTTGGATGCTGGTGCGCACGCGTCTTCCGCCTTTGGTCAACGCCACTTTCTGGCCCGTAGCGTGGCGACCTGCTGTTTCGTTGGCTTCTAGGTCCAGCAACACACTGGCAAAGTTGGCCTTGTGAACCAATGTTTGGCCAGTGCCGTGGTGACATATGATGGTGCCATCGCCATGGAAAGCGGTGCGCGAGCCGTTCGGGTAGGTGACCAACACGACTCCGCCGGGCTTTCGCTCTATCAGCGCGTTGCTGTGCGGATCCACCTGCATCAGCGGCTGGCTGTCGTCTTCGTCTTCTTCCTCGTTCTCTTCTTCCTGTTGGCCGGCTTGAAACTTGTGAACATCTCCGTTCGGAGCCATCACGAGGCAGCTGCCGTTCGCACGCTTGGACACCACGTTGCCTTCGCCATCGATGATGCGCTCAATCTCTCGTTCGCCAGGATCCTGCTTTGAATTTTCATGGCTGGTAGCCCCAATGCCAGTCACAAACCGCTGGGAAATGGTGCCGTCGGAACAAGTCTGCACCACCAGACCAGTCGCAAAGGTTGCGAGCACGTCCATGGTGCCATATCCATCAGGTTTCCTCGGCATTTCTTTGCCTTTGGTCACAAACACACTGGAATCATCCGCGAATGACGCGAAAAAGTCGCTTTGAAAGGTTTCTTCTTCTTCTTGTTGTTGTTGTGCGGTGTCTTGGATGGAGGACTCAGGCGACGGCGCAGGTTCGGACACTGCGTGGGACTCGGCTCCTGGTGTCACTCCCGGTTTTGTTGCTTCCACTGGTGGACTTGAAGCCGCACGCAGACCAAGCACTGCGCCGTCTTGGACGTAGATACTCAGCCAATTAAGCTGCAGGTTCTTCTTTTGAGTCACACGAATGACGCTCTGGTCTGCCGGGAACAACACAAACACTTTCTCGGCCAGTTGGTCCAGTTGCAATGCCGTCACGGGTACACAGGCGCCGGCTGCCGCAATGGTGCGTGGCGTGAGGTACTCTTCGGGGATTTTCTTTTCTCGCCGCCAGTCCTTGAACGACACCACGTGGCGAACGGCGTCGCGAGGGTTCCAGCTGGTTGTTCGAAAGCGACCCGAAGCCGTCGGATTCAACACGGCGAGCAGCAGCTGATCGTGCTGGTCGTCGTAGTGCTTGAAGATGGAAGGAAACCCGCCCGTCAAGAGCACATGGCCGAGCCGCTGTGGCAGAATCTGCTTGGACAAGCACTCGATCCACTCTCTTTTGCGAAGTTTGTTGCGCCAGGAACTGCCCAAAAGCGTCTCCAATTGCATCAGCTGCGACGTCAACTGAACTTTTGCCAGCGGAATCGCACAGAAATGCGCAAACTCGGTCTCATGAACGCTGCGTTCAACGGCCGACAAAGTGGCGACCTTTGGCATCGCTTTGCGTCCTTTGTTGCCCACTCCTGGAAGATCACTGGCGAGCCACATGCGCTTCTCCAGCGTGTCCACCCGCACAGAAGGGGCACAAAAGGCAGCGGCTTCGCTGTCGTAGTGGTCGATGGAAAGCGCGAGCCGACACGACGCCAGATCACCGTACTCGAGACTCTCAAACAGCATGTTGGCGATCCAGTCGTTGGCTTTGGTGGTGGCAGAGTGGCTGGATATGTCCAAGTCTTCTTTTGACATGTCAGTCGTCGGTGGGTCATCGGGTTGCTGGCAAGTTCGCGCGATGGCCTCCTGCATGGCAAAGAGCACGACAGCTACGTTGACACTTCGAGGATGTACCTGAGCCAGTGCCTCGTTGTACACCTGAAACAACGGATCCCTGGCATGGCTCCGCGGTGTCATTTCGGGAATTGGCACCACTTGCACCGTCGCATTCCACTCCAGAAACGCGTATTTGTCGTCTGCGATGGTCTGCGCCAGCGCCATAAGTTGCGAACGAAGTGTTTCGACCGGTTTGCACTCGATCGAGTTGGTTTCGAGCTCGGTGAACAAGAAGTCTTTCCACCACAGACTGCCTCTCGTGGCTTGGTCAAAGAGCTGTTTCACAAGGGGGTTGGCCGTCTCAAAGGCGCTGGGCAGCGGGGTCGCGACGTCCGAAAGGGAGTCTCCTTCGTTAAGTCGACAGCTTCCTGTGCGGCTCTTACGACGCGTCGAGTCCTCGAGCTCCATGTTCAGAGTCAGATTCAAGCCGACGCTGCCACTCGCACTCTTTCGACGCCCGCGAAGCTCTCGCACCAAGTCCACCAGCAGCACCACGCCATCCAGCAACGAGCGAGACGATGAACCTGACCCGAACGACGTCTGAAGCAGGGCATCGGCTTCGGCGACAGTGGAAGGATAGTCCACGAGGACGTAGACACGCATGGAAGTGGTAGCGAGCTCGGTGTCTTCGGGTTTAGCACGAGACTGCGACGCAGGTTCGAAAGTGGCTGGTACCGCTTGCTCGGGGGCCTGATTTGTTCCGTCAACCGAAGCAGTAGCAGTAGCAGTAGCAGTAGCAGCAGCAGCAGCTGGGTCTTGAGGTTGCTGCGGTTGTTTGATCATGAACTCTTGTTCTTGGTCTCTTAGGATCAGGTGCTGATAGCCCAGAGCCAGTTGTTTGGGCGTCGTTGCAGTCGCTGCGGTCATGCTCCAAGTGCTGCCAGTGCCAGCGTTGTTAGTGGCGGCATCAAGCAAGACGGGAGCCACTGACTTTTCTCTTGAGATGGTCGGGTGGGCAGGAACCGCAGCAGCACGTGCTGCCTTTTCGATTTCCTGTCGTGTCACGAGACGAATTGTGGTGATGGCACTCGCTGCGGTCACGAGCGAAGCGGTGTCGGTTGTATCTGGGTTATTCGCATTGGCAGCAGCAGCAGTCGCCTTGGCTTTGCCAGTGGATGGTCGCGAGGAAGTCTTTGCTTCCGTTTTGTCCTTGTCTTTGGCTTTGGCATCTTTTGATTTGGAGTCTTTGGCCCCGGCCTTTTCCTTGTCCTTGTCCTCGCCCGCATTCTCTTGAGGTGGTTGGTCCGCGCTACCAGGGGCCACCGCGGCTCCCGTTAGCAGCGCCAGCAGCTCCGCTTTGGCTTTGGCTTCGTACTCGGAAGGTCCGCACTCCAAAAGCACCGAAAGCCAACGCGTTAGCGGCGCATTCAACGGCGCTTCACCCGCTTGCCGGGTCATGTGGCTCTTCAAGCTTGATCGGGGACCTCTCAAAGATGATGGACTGCGCGGTATCAATTGTAGAAGGTCGATCCAGAACCAAAAGCACTCGACTACAATGTGCTGGTCCATGGAGGTGTCGGCAGCTTTCGCGCTGTTTGACGTCGTGGCGTTGGCGATTTTGTGGCGACGCAACGCACTGAACGACCGCCTGTACTGTCTCACGTGTTGGCCCATCGCGGCGCAAGAAGTGGGCCAAATGGCGCTCTGGAGCACCATCGGCACGGGCCCCTACGAGTGTTCCACGTTCAATCAGACCATCACGCTGGCCGTCAACCTGGTGGTCTGCTCGCTGATCCTGCTGTTCACGTGGCTGGCGTTCCACCACAAGCCGTCTGCGCCGCCGAAGCGCTGGCGCCAAGTACTCCGCGGGCCGTTTGTGGTCGGCGCTGTCGGCTATTTCGCATGGGTGTGCTGGCTGCTGGTGGACGAGTACCGCACCAAACCCCGCGGCACCTTTGCAGGGCCGCACCACCACCAGGTGTGGCCCCTCAACTTCATTCACTCAACGCTGGTCACCGCGTTGGTGCACGGCGGCTACGTGGTCTTTGGCTTTTCGCCGTGCATGGCGTTCGTGCGACCGCTCTGGAAAGGATTGGGCTTTTGGATTCCCATGGGCACGACCCTTGCGGTCGGCTACGTCTTGCGACCTCAAGAATGGGCCAGCATCTGGTGCTGGAGCGGCTTTTCCATCTTTGCCTGGGCGCTGGCGATTCCTTTAGTCGAGAAATCTCTGGAGCAGCACAAGCGGTCAAAACGCCATTGAGTCCCAATACCTATGCCGTCGAGTGTGATGATGATCGGAACGACCAGTCAAACCCAGGAAACGGTGTTGTTTTGGATTGAACAGCGTCTCCAGCATTCCTTCAAGTCCATTTGCAATGCAAATTAGTGCTTGGTAGACCCAAAACATCGTCAATGGTTTGCCTTTTTTGCTACGAGTATCACTATTTGGGTTCGTCCAGACTCGGTCTGATCAAACTGCTTCTGCTATTGTGATGGCTGCCGTGTGCGGTCATATGCGGCACCATCAACTTGCGCGTGCTGATACCGGACGCGAATCTTCGCACGGCTTCTTTCCTGGCTTTCCACGAACTCTCGCGTTTGGCTACGAGATTCTCCACATTGCGCTCCACATCGGCCAGTCGGGCGTCGTATTTCTCAAGTTCCGACAAAGAGACCCACTCAAAGAGTGGCACCACCAACAGACTGAGACTCGCGAGATTAGACGACGCCATTTGGCGCGCAAACCGCACGGCACTTTGGGGCGTCGGAAAGCACTGATAGACGTGCACAAACACGCTCTCGAGATGGTTGTCACTGACGGTGGTGCTTGCACTGGCACTGGCACCGACGACACCAGCACCAGCACCGGCTTTGACAGGTTGATTTTGGTTCTGCACCACACTGACGCAAGCGAACCGCTGGCCCGTGCCGTTGACCAAGTCAGTGACTCGAAACTCGTAGTCAGAGGTCGGTGGTTGCGGTGGTCTCGCTCGCTGGTCTTCCAGATGGTACTCGGAGAAGAAGTTCTCCAGTGCCATGGTCATCTCGTCTTCTTTGTAGATGGCAAAACGCGATCGATCGCCTCTAGTGTCGAAAGACGGATACGTCTCAAAGCTGCACACGTAACGGAACATTTCGAGCGCGAGGTCCAGGCTGCGGTACTTGCCCAGCACGCGAAACGCTGTGATGGAGGTCGTTGATGAGCTGGAATACTTGGGAAAAGCAGCCGTCGAGGTAGAAGAAGAAGAAGCCAAGGGCATGCTAGTCGCCGACGCTGGTGATGTGGTCGTCTCGTGGTGCTCTTGATTGCTGGCAAGAGGCTTCGCAGAGCCCAACCGTGTGGCAGCCGCTGGAGTCGAAGCATTGGGCGTGGCGCATACTCCATTGCCCGGATTCGACGCTGCGACTGCTGCTGCTGCTGTCAGTGATGGCGAGGTGCTGTCTGCTGCGTGATCGAGACGGTCCCGACGAAATCCCACCAGTGCGAATGGCGCACAAATTCCGTGAACCGGCTTCCAGAGCAATGGACAAAAGCTCGTTGAGGAGCTACTGCCTGAAGCAGTTCCAGGCGTTTGGGACGACGTGACCACGGATCCGTGAAAGGCGCTGGCGAGTTTGCGCGGCACGGGGGCATTCGAGACTCTGAGACCAGGTGTCTGCTGTTGCTCGTTCAGTTGTGCATGGAAAGCCGACAACTGGATCGCTGGAAGCGACGATCGACGCGTTGAGCCGGTCGTAAAGGTTGCGGGGCTGCTCCGAAGCTGCTTCCTACTGGAGGATTGGCGAAGCATGGGCATCGGCAGCTGCACCTCTGTATCGTCCTTTATCTTTGTCTTCTCCAAAGCGCCTGCTTTTGGGGGACCCAACAGCGTGAGTTCTGTGATGCTTCTCCTTAGCATCCCCCTATTGGCGGGTGGACATACTTCCGCCGTCGCCGTTGGCTGATTCCGTGGAGAAGAGCCCGCCTCGACGTCTTTGGAGGTGTCTTGTTCCTCCACGGCGTCATCGCTTGGCATGCTATCCGTCTCCTCAGTCTCTCTGCTCGTCAGTTTGGCTTGGACTTTGGCTTTGGCTTTGCCTTCCGACGGAGGCATATCAACCTTTTTCTTGCGATAAATGCGTCGACATTGTTCCAGATTGAGACTTCCAGGCTCCACCAGCGCTCGCACTGCCGTCGGAGGTTGCATGACATCGCTGCTTGAAGAGGATGACACTGGAGCACAGGAACGAGGCGCAACGATTGCACCCGGTGCAGCAGCGATCACGCGGTTGATGATTGCACGGGCATCTTCGGCCGCTCCCAAATGGCCCACTGACGCAGATCCAGTGAGGGTCTTGTTGGTAACTTGCTTCATCCTGTTCATCTTTGTCATGACCGGACTCCTGGACGATGGAAAGGTTGACAAAGTCGAAGTCGACACCGATTTGGCCAGACCTCCATTCCCACTGCCCAGCAGCTTGTTGAGTTGCCCACGACGACGAGACTGTTCATTGCCTCGTCCAACCCGAGCCATCGGGTCCGACCCAGTGCATTTGTTGGCGGCGTCTGTCAGAACTCGCTCGATGCACTGCGCGCGGTACTTTTCCCAGCTCAAAGTCTTGAGTGCGCGACTCGAGATGCTCTCGCTCATGGATCCACGCGACGACCGCTGCAGACTGGCGCGCGCTTCGGGGGTCATCAAATGGAAAATGTCAAAGCGCGACAAGACCAGCAGTTTGACCGGACTCTCGGCCACAATCGAGTAATCGCGCAGCAAAATGTCGTGGAATTTGCCACCAGACGCTCTATTCCACGACCCAGTCAGTTCGTCCGTCAGTCAGCCAGCCAGTCCTTTCGTCCACTCCCCGCAAGACAAGTTGTCCAGCGTGATGAACTCACTCTGCACACCCGAGGATCGAATTGGGCCCATAACGGCCGAGCTGGTACTTGACGGGCTCCTTGGTGATCGGGTGCTTGTCTTCGTGCAAGACGACGCATTCGCCGCGCGTGATGAGAAACATTTCGGTTGCGCGGGAGCCCTGTTTGCAGATCTCGCTCTGGTACGCAAAGAACTTTTCGCTCATGACGTTGCACATGGCGAGAATGGTGTTGTCGTCCCATTCGTCGCCCACGAAATACGGGTTTTGCTTGAGCAAATGCGCGTATTGGGCATGGTACTCGTTCGAGTGCTTTTGAATCAGTGGCCCAAACTCGTCTTTGCCCAAGATCAACAACTCGCAAAACTCGCAGCACTGCACGGTGGCGCGGCGAATGCCGTCTTCTTCCAGCAGCGCCAGTTCGCCAAAGTAATCGCCTTCACAGAGCGTGGTCACGACGTTTTCGGTTTTGGCCTCGAAGCGATTGACCGTCTCGACAGAGACGTCGACTTTGCCCGTGAACAAGATGTAAAAGTGTTTGCCTACCTGGCCCTGTTCAAAGAGCACCGTGTTGGTGTTGGCTGTGATGAGCTTCATGACTCTGCAGAGCTCTTTGCGCACTTCAAAGGCAAAGCGCGCGAAAAACTTGACGCCCTTGAGGTATTCCACCGCGAATTTCAAGTCCCGCTCCGACCGCTGGGAAGACTCGCGCGTGAAAATGCTGCGCACAATGTCCTTGTTGGAGCGAAAGCGCCGCGAGACCTCGAGCACGCTCGACGTGGTCGAGTTGGACGAGATGTCCTGGGTCTCTTGGATCAGCGTGGTGAACACCACGCGGTTGACAAACACCAGCTCCGTGATGTCACTCGAAGTGATCACCGAGGCCGAGCGACGTTCGTTGGCAAAGATCAGCGCGCGCTCGCCAAAGGTCTCGCCGGGCAGCATGGAGCGGATGGGGAATCCTTTGCGGGTTTTGCCCTCGAGCGTGGCAAAGTCGATCTCTGGGAACGCAAAGTCAGCGGCATCCGGTCGATGGCCCAGCAGCACCAACACGGAACCCGAGAAGACCAGGTAAAAGTTCTCGCCGAGTTCGCCCTGAGAAGCCATCCGGGTTAGACGGGACATGAGGACTTGCACAAGCATGTGGGACAGAGAGGAGCGCAAGCTACCCACTTCTTCAAAGATGCAGGTGCCTTTGGTAAAGTATTTGGTGAGTTCGAGCGACTGGTAGAGCTTGTCGATCTGCAACAAGCGGGACCCAACAAGTTCACCAACCATCAGCATCAGCAGTGGCTACCAACACAAACGAGAGGCGAGCACATAGCACTTTGACTGGTCGTCACAGACAGAAACCGAGGCAGCGTGACGGCACGAAAGTGAGTGAGTGAGTGAGCCCAAAAGTGTGGGCAGGCAACGGACACTCACAAGAGTCCAAATTGGTGAAAAAGTCGAGCAGCTTGGTGGTCTTGAACGTGGTTTTGAGCTGTCCAGGGGGGGGGGGGGGCGGGGGGTCCTCCAAGCGTCAGTGAGATCATCGGGTAGTCCGTCCGCACGAGCGAGAGAGACGTACGAGACAGACGTCGTCGACGGTGCGTTTGCCGGTGGGCCTTTGTAGAATGGCGCGGCAGGTTTGGATCTCGGGCAAATTATTCTGCACGGCGTCGAGGAAACTGGTCGCGGAGCCTGTTTCCGGCAATCCCTGCTCCAAGTTGGTGGCCAGCGAGAACAACCGGTGACGAGGGACGACGACACCGCTACCGCTGCCACCAGCACCGCCACCCTTACCACCGCCACCACCGCCGCCGCTGCTGCTAGCTCCAACGTTACCAGCATCGCGATCGTCAGCACTCTCGTGGATTGCCTTCATGGCCATTCAGCAGTTCAGCGTGTCATGGGTCGAAAGCCACTGCCGCCGAGTCCTGGGATAAAAAAAGCAGCACCACCATTTTTAGCACTCCCCACAGGTCCCCACAAGATCGGCGGATAGCCAATCAGAGCACAGGAATACCTCTGTGAGGACAAGAAGGCTTTCAGCATGGACACCGTAGTGGGAGAAGGAAAGAAAAAACCAGTCAAGTGAAGTGGTCCATTTCACTGCTTCTCTTCCCTCTCTTTTTGACTTTTTTGTGCATTGGACGGCTGCGTTGGTTGAAGTGAGTGCGCTGCCAAAACACTCAGCTGTTGTCTTGACAAGTCATGTGGTGTTGCACCCTGCAAAGTACGGTATTGATGGATACCATACCACTGAACAGTTCAGCTCACATGACATAGCTGACGTCACTCGCGCACAACAGATATCCAGTTCGGCAGGTGATGAGCTCTTTCACAAAGCCGACTTCAACATGTGCCCGTCAACAATGGTTTCCTTGTTGAAGGTGGGAGCTTTTGCTCTCAAGACTCTCTTTCGCTTGTGTGGAGGAGATGTCCTTCAAGCATTCCAACTGGCAGAAACTTCTTGGTCAATGTAGGATTTTGATACAACACAGTGTAGGGATATTTGTTGAGGAATGGAGTTGTGGCAAAGCTCTGGATGGAATTCTATATGTTGAGCTCTTGCCATGAGCAGTTGCTGCTACCGACAGATCCAGCGATCTGTCGGTAGCGAGGACAAAAGAGGATGGTGGAGATGAAGGGTGATGGGCATCTTTTGTTTGTGAGCCGAAGAAAGGAAATTTTTGCTGAATCAGAAGACAGCAACCGACAGAGAATCAGCTGGAGCAACCCATAAACAACCCCAACAACCGAGTTCATCTTGTCTGAGCGGTGGTGACAAATGTGTCAGAGTGCAAAAGAAACAGATGCAGCAGTTGACAACGAGAAAATGCCAAAGCCTAAAGATTTCTTCTTCGCTTGTTCCGGTTGGTGGATCACTTGTATCCGCAACGAACTTTCTTGGTGGATCGGAAGGGTTGTGGTGGGTTGGCGCTTACGTTGACAAATGCGTGATAAGGGATTCAGGGTTTTTTTATCATTCTTCAATTCCCGTAGGCAAAGCTGTACAGTATGAATAGGTACTGTAGGTACTATGGGTGAACGCCACTCCTTTTCTCTCGCTCTCTCCCTCACAATCAAAAATCATCACACAGCAAATCTTTATGTGATCAGGCGACATTCGGTGGGTAGGTTCTAGAAGGTGTAGGGTACTACTGTACTGTCCTCTCGTTTGTGGCTCGTCTTTTGAGTGGTGCAGAAACGGGACTCTCTTTTGCTTTCACAGAAGGAAACTGAGAAGACTTGAATTGCACTCTGCCCCCCATCCCTACGATCACCTCAATAAAAGCCTTCTTGACTTAAACAAAGCATACCATCACTATATGCGAAAAATGGAGAATCAAAGTGTTGCCCTTTCACGTTGCTGTGCTGGTGTTGGTGTTTGTTGGTGGCACCAAGGACTAGGATTGGGGTCTGTCAGTGTGCGTGTGGGCCATGTGGCCCATAACAAAGCTCTTTGGGCCAAGGCAGTCAGTCGTTGCCGGTGGCAGCAGCCAACTCCACTCAGCCCAACCCTACAAAGAAACACGCCGCATCTACACTGGGTCGAACCAGAAGTCTGGAAGAAAGCAAAGGAAAGGTCCAGCCCCAGCCAACAGCAACAAACAAGCGGTGGAAGCTTTGGTCACAAGCGCAAGAAGCAGCAGGCAGCACAAGCAGAAGCCACCGCAAAGAGGAAAAGACAACCACACGCGGCGCAGAGCAGGGCCAGGTAGTGCAAGTAAGTCAGTCAAGTCAGTCCTCGACTCAGAGCCCAAGAGAGAGTGAGAGAGAGCAGTTCCCCCCGCGCAAGTTGCCGTCGACCGAACGCCAAGAGCGCGCGCGCCAAACGCACCAGCAAACGTCAACCAAGGAAACCCCAAGAAGACAAAAGAGACTCGAAGAGACCAACAGAAAGCGAACAACAGGAGATCGCGTGGCTAGTGGCTTGGCTTTGGTCTGGTCTTGGTCTGGAGAGTGAGTGCTTTGGGGGAAGCGAACGGCGTTGAAGCAATAGCAGCAGTTGCTTTGCGGAATTTGGGTGGTTTTGTGTGGTTGTCTTGCATCTTGTGGCGATCGAAGCGAGTTTCATCACGTTTCGACGGATCGAGTAGACGTGGTTTGTGGCTTGTGGTTGGATTTGACGCGGAAGAACCAGCGACAGAAACAGGAAAAACGAAAGTTAGAAAAAAGGTGAGTTGGTCGCTGCTTTGTCTTTCGCGCCATGCAGAGCCACAGCCATCTGAATCTGTGTCTCTGTCGGTGCGGAGCAGATTGATCAAGCGTTTGCATAAGCCGAAAAGAACATGTGTGATCAGAAGCCGTTTGCACGCCGTTATGGTACTACTGCTGCAACGGGAAGTTTGACCAAGACTTCCCCCCACGGTCCGCGCGCTGCAGCGATGGGCAATCACGGATCACCAATCAAGAATGTTGCTGCCTTAGGCCGACGAGGCTCTTCGTTAAAGACGTCGCCTTTGCTTTTCCATGGTCAACCAACTCCCAACAACGGCCTGGAAGAACTACTCCCGATTTCCATTCCCACGACTTTTCCAAAGCCCGTGCGTTCGCGATGCATTTCGAGAATCATCAAGAATTCTTCGTTGCGAAATGGCGTGCCCCAACCAATCGCGTTGAACCATTCTAACACTTCTGTGGACGCTCAAGAGAGCTGGCTCGTAGGCTCTTCACATGGGGAACCTCTTTCATTTCCTCCCAAGCGTGGTAGTGTGGGAAGCAATATGGAGTTTGCTGCACTGGAGAGCCTGGCCTCATCGTCCGGTATTGCATCTGCTTCAATGTCGGTGCGCAAGGTGAAGCGTTCGGCTTCGGTTGACGAGAATATGCTGCTCCAGTTGCGCTTTCCGTTTTGGCTCAACGAGCACCAATCCACCAGTTCACCATCAAAGAAAGATTCTTGTTCTTTCAACAATTCTTTGCCCATCATTCACCGTCGTCCACGTGCAATGAGCTTGCCTGGATCTGCTCATGATATTGCCAGTGAGAACTCAACAGGATCAAATCAGCAGGATGAAGAGGTGCGTTTGGCTCCGTCGCGGATGCTTTTGGATGTGGAAGAAGGATTGCGCAAGGCTTCTCGCATTGAGCGGAACGGCGAGATCTCGAGCACTGAAGAGAAGAATATCAAGGAGCTTTTGGTCAAGAGCTGCAGTATGAACGACCGTGATGGAGTGTATAAAGTGCTTCATTCCCTCGTGTCTGCAGATGAGGACTATTTGGACCTGGACTGCGAGGACACCCACAGCGAGTCGACATCAGAATCGTCGTGTACGAGTCCTCGTCAGAGTCTGATTTCGGGTTGTTGCTCAGAAAATGGATCGTGCAAACGGTCGGTGTGTGATGATATTGACTCGTTGTCGGATTACTTTTCGTCGGATGGAAGCGACCACGATAGCGAGGCTAACGCGATGTTGGATCGGTTATTCAAGCTTTTGACGGAGTTTAGAGCTCATCGGCAGTATGAAGAGAGTCGATTGCTGGTTGGATCTATCCAGCGAGCATGTCGAATGGGTGTGGTTCCATGCTTCATGGAACCAAAACTGGTTGAGATGGTTAGCGACGGTTCATATGATGAAGCGCGAGACGTTTTGCACCGGTATACTCATTTGGTACCAGCAGTGCAATCGGTCGTGGACAATTCAAACGAAGTTTTGACATCACCCAAATTGGCGGCGGACTTTCTGCAGTATGTTGACGAGGTTTCGCCAACTGAAACGACACAAGTGCGCAATCAAAAGTTGCTGGTTCTTCGAAGCTTGTCGGACCTTGTTGCCAAGTGGGTGAAATTGGTTGGTCAAGAGCGTGACTTGAGTGAAGAACATATTGCCTTGACAAGTGGTGCTTTGTATCTTGCCGGCTCATACCGTTTGGGCTTAAATGATCCAAGCTCTGATATCGATGCAGTTTGCGTAGCGCCATGGCATGTCACGCGAGAGGACTTTTTTGGATCATTTGTGAAATTGCTTGGTCAGACACCTGGTATTAGTCAACTCACACCTGTTCCAGCAGCGTATGTACCATTGATTTCGTTGTCATTCCACGGTGTCCACCTGGATTTGCTTTTTGCTCGTCTTCCGATGGCTCGCGTGGATTCCCATCAAGATATCGACTCGGATCATATTCTTGCTGGGGTGGACCCGGCCTCGATGAAGAGTTTGAATGCTCCTCGCGGAAGCTCGATGATTCTATCGCTGGTTCCTAGTCGTCGCGTGTTTCGCATTGTTTTGCGCGCT
Source organism: Paralagenidium karlingii (assembly GCA_027475765.1). NCBI lineage: Eukaryota > Oomycota > Peronosporomycetes > Paralagenidium > Paralagenidium karlingii. The sequence continues at coordinate 93,472 of JAMFLO010000009.1, forward strand.
GTTCGTGCTTGGGCTCGCAAGCGCGGTATCTACTCCAGCAAAATGGGGTATTTGGGTGGGGTGAGCTGGGCCATTTTGGTGGCTTTTGTGTGCCAATTACATCCAGAAGCTGAACCTTTTCAGGTGTTCATCCGCTTTTTCCAGGTTCTTTCGGCTTGGCGTTGGCCGCAGCCAATCATGCTGAATGTACCTTACGATGCTGGGATGGGTTTCGAGATGTGGGATCCGCGCCAGAATATTTATGATCGCGCACACTTGATGCCGATCATTACACCTACATATCCTCATATGAATTCGGCCGTTCAAATTTCCCAGTCGACTCTCTCAGTGATTTATGAAGAGATTTGGCGCGCTCGGTTTTTGCTTGAAGACGCCATGAAGAATGCAAGTGCAAGTAGTTTGGAGAACGCCATGGGCGTTGTTGCACAGCCAAAGTCAACTCAAGAGGTCTGGAACAATGTGTTCATGCCGTCAAACTTCTTTGTGCGCTACGAACAGTATGTGATGGTGACTTACGAGGCCGATACAATCGCGGATATGAATGTGTGGGGAAAGTTTGTCCAGTCACGCCTTCGCAAATTGGTGGATAGTTTGTCTCTTTTGAAGTGTGTATGTCGTGCTCACGCGTTACCTGTGTTCTTCCCAGTTGCGGATGAGTCGGGAATGTTGGGCGCATGTTTGTTTATTGGCTTGGATTCGCATTCAACGACGACAAAATCGGTCCAGAGGGTTTTCGACGAAGAGGATCTTGTGGTGCAAAAGGATCCTGAGCTTGTGAGCAATGTCGATAAGACAACGCGGTTCTTTTTCGCAACTGATCTCCAGCAGTTTGGTTCGCGCAAGCAGAGTATGAAGGCTCGTGCGGTGTTGCTGAGTTGGGACGAGCTACCCGAATTCGTGTTTCCTCGTGGTATGGAAGAAGCTCGAGTTGAACGAGAGCAAGTTCAAGAAGAATTGGAATTGAACCAGTGTCAAGGAAACCACCATGGGTATGGTATGCAGAATAGCTGGAATGCTCATGGGAATGGCAACCGATTCAGTAAGTCCAACTATTGGAAGGGCAAGTACAAGAAGAATTCGCGAAAGTCTTATTCCAACAAACGTTGAGCGTTGAGGCAAATTGTGGTGATGAAGTATGATGATCACTGCAAAGCACAGAAGCAAATGCAACGCAAGCGGTCTCATTCGTTCCATTTGTTGTAATACAGGCAGTTTTACGACTGACTGCTGGAAGGTGAAACAGAAGACATTGACCGGCGCAAGACTCAACCACAAGTTGAAATTCTCAATTCGATGGCCGCCAAAGGCACAACTCACCAAATAGTGTTGAAGGAGATTCAGACTCGTTTCAATCCATTCAACTGTGGTGATAGCAGGAGCAACCCAACAACACATAAAGATCAGTGATGTAGTTTAACCAGTCGATGAACAAAGCGTTTGTTGTCATTTCTCTATTGTGGTTTTAAGTTGAATTTGGGTTAGAGTACAGTAGTCCATGAATCATATTCCCTGGTTGTGATTGGTAGTTAAATTCTTTTACTGGTTGCTGATTGGCTCACCCCACGCTTTGTCACGCTATTTGCAGTCACACATCTACTTCGTATAGATTGGAAACGCGAGCAAGATGTTCACTGGGATCGTCGAGGAGATGGGGACCGTTGTGTCCATGGCTGAGGAGGCCGAGATCCTGCTCTGGAATGGCGAAAAGGGCCCTGGTTGGGTACTGCAAGTGTCCGTGACAGTGGTGCAAGAGGGCGCGTACATTGGCTGCAGCATCGCGGCCAATGGTACTTGCTTGACAGTCACGTCCATCGATGGAGACAAGTTGACGTTTGGGGTGGCTCCAGAAACGTAAGACCTGTACTAAGGATCTCAAATGCATTGGTCAACGCGACTGACTCTTTCCCAATGCCAACAGGCTTCGTCGAACGAATCTAGGCCTGCTCAAGCCTGGCGACAAGGTCAACATGGAGCGCAGCATGGGCGTCAACGATCGTAACAGTGGTCACTTTGTGCAGGGCCACGTGGATGGCACAGGTCGCATTCTGGTGAGTGTCCATGGGCGATGCTTTGTCTACCTGTCCATCGGTTGGGTGTTGACTTTACCTTCTTCAGAGCTTCCAACCAGAAAACGACTCGCTGTGGGTCAAAATCGCCACTCCGAAACACATTCTCAAGAGCATCATTCCCAAGGGATACATCGCCATCGATGGCACCAGTCTGACTGTCTGCGAAGTCAATCATCTCGAGGGATGGTTCACCATCATGCTGGTGGCCCACACCCAAGTGAACGTGGTTTTGCCGCTCAAGAAACCTGGGGATTTGGTCAATTTGGAGCCCGATGTCTTGGGCAAATACGCGGCTGCCAGCACCATGGGCATGCAGGAGCGACTTGACCACGTAGAACGCCAGATGCAATATCACGCCAATATTACGAGCGCCGTAATGGTGATTGCCACAGCCTTGGTCTTGCTGTGGGCTGTCAAGTGAAGCCAGAAGCAGTTTTGAACAGCGGGGTGCACCAGGAATGGTCATTATGGAGGAACAGTGATCGCCGATAGTCCGCAAGTTTCGATCATAACACTGACGTTCAATTTGAATTCCCAAGTTTGCCACAGAGATTCACTGCACCTAAAAACTGCGTCAGACACACCATTAACGAACCGACTCGGACTTGAAACGATGGCTCGTTGCAGCATCAACTTGAACGACGAAGAAAGATGCTTGGTGTGCCTGCTTCATTGACTGCGGTGCCGCCCTGAGTCACAGTACGTCGATCTTTCTTAGCTAGGGCCTGCATTAAACCTTTCACCCCAGCTAATGTGTTTACCATATTGTTTGTGGGGGGGGGGGCACTCGCTTTGCTGGTCAACAAGTCGTTGTCAGCGAACCAAATGATGGTGGACTGCCAATCTGTTGGTCACCTGTTCTATCCTATCGTCACTTCCTGCAGTCCAGGTGCTCTTTGCTGTCGGCTAATGCCGGCTTTTCCAACGTTAACTAGGAGTGTTGTATCGACCAATGGATGAACAAACACCAGATCAAATCCAATCACCAGATCGCTCGGTTTCTTCAGTCTTACAGGGGATTCTCTTGGAGACCTCACGGGGTGCTTCTCGCTGCTCCATTTCTTCAACACTCCCATCAAAGGAATAAACTATTGTCACAAAAAACCCAAACCAAAACAGCTGCCTGCGCCTTTGTCTTCCTCCGTTTACAGACTCAAATCGCTCAACTGATCATTCAGGGACTTGCATTTGCTCATGCGCACGACTGCTTCCCCCAGACGCTCAAAGTCTTGTCTGTCGTTGTAGCATTGAGCACTGATTCGGACATACATGCCGCCCTGCACTTCCATCACTCGCACCACGATTCGATAGCGGTCATACAGAATGTCCGTGATGGCATCGCATACAAACGTAATCTCTTCTTCAGTCAGCGGTTCCCCCGAGGGCTTTTGTGGCCATTCAATCGGCAAACGAACGTTCGACACAAATGGAGCTCGTTGCCATGGCGGAAGAAGAACGTGCGTTCCCCACAAAGTGGCGAGATAGTTGGACGCCCAGTCCATTAGAGTCTTGTTGTGCGCATACACACGCTCAAAGCCCAGTGATTCGTAGAAGTCCAGTGCCGTCACAATGGTCAAAAAGTTGGATTCGTCACGAGTGCCCTGCACCGAGAAATCCTCCACAAAGCCCTGGCCATAATTCAACGAGGTCACGGCAGGGCGCACCATGTTCTGAAACTCCTTGTTCACGTAGAGAAAGCAACAGGATTTCGAGCCAAACAGCCATTTGTAACAACACCCCACGTAAAAATCGGCGCCCAGAGTTGAGAGATTCAACGGCAGCTGGCCTGGCGCACTTGCACCATCGACCAGCACGGGGATTCCTTTCGAGTGGAACAAAGGAATGAGTTGTTCCAGTGGCAGCACGAGACCCGTTTGACTAGCGATGTGGTCCAACACGGCGAGCCGTGTGTTGGGCGTGATGGCCTCCGCGATTTGTTGGATCAGCACGTCGTAGCTTTTGAGCGGAAGCTCCACGTTGACCACTTTGAGATTCACAAACTCTTGGGTGCAGTAACACAGGTGACGCAGCGTATTCAGCACGGAAGGATCTGCTCGTCATCATCACAAACACACGACAAGTCAGTACAACAGCACCCAACAGACCAAGCAAACCACAGGAGAGAAGGAAAGTACTCACAGGTGAGATTCAAGCACAGTACTTCATCGCCATCCTGCAAATCGACGGAGCGCAACACAGCGTTGGTACCGGTGGTTGCATTGGTCACAAACACCACATCTTCCGGGACGGCATGCAAGAAATTGGCCAATTTGGTCGCAGCAAAGCGAAGATATCGAGGTAATTCACGACGCATAAAGCGATCCGGATTGAGCTCCATCATGTTGACGAATTGCGCCTGGGCCTGCAGCACGGGCTTGGCGGCGGTGCCATACGCGTTGTGGTTGAGAAAGATCGTGTTGGGCTCAAAGTTGAAAAACGAGCGCGCCGACTGGCCCAGTGGCGTGCTGGCAAGAAACTCGCGGCAGGTGCCCCAGAGCACACTCATCTCGCAGCTCAGATCTTTGTTACTACCATTGCTATCTTGCACGTCATTGCTGTTCTGACACCGTGATGACGACGTTTCTGGAACTGTTGCATTCAACGATGCTGGAGAGCAAGCGGAATCAAACGAGCACTGGCTGCTTGCACTCGCAGCGACACTGGCACCTGCGGATCCATTGCAAAAGTCCGATGACTGCGCGAGGGGCACCACCGACGGTGAAGTAGCGGCAGCGGACTGGGTGGTCGCCATTCTGGTTGCAACTGAAATGACTTCCAAAACGGGCAAAAGACGGCGGAAACAAACGCGTACGACACGAAGAACACGAAGAACGGGACCAAATGCGGCGATTCGACTTGCTTTGCGGTGCAAAAGGCGCCCTCAAATCCACAAAACAAACTTCAAATATCCGGTGGCGACTGCTTTTCGCGGCTTTCACTTCTGTCTGACTCTTACACTCCACTTGTGAGCAAGCCCCAAAGCTTCTTTTAGCGGCTGGCCCCCTTTCGAAGCGAGTAGATGCGTAATTAGCCTCCAGCACAGTGATCAGTTTCGTAAATTACGTGGATTGAGTCAACAAAACCCTACCCGCCGTGCACTTTTTCCCACACTTTACGAACTGATCAGCCAAAGAACAAAAATGCTTCGTGAAACTGCTCCTTGCCGTGTGATTGGCTATAAACATCCAATCGAATCGACGTAGTGAAATGACGGTTGGTGATTGGTGGAAAATGGATGCCAGCACCGCAGTGCTTGGGGGAAGCGCTGTCCGATGTGTCGCATGGTTGAACTGTTCACATCACCAAAGCGGCTAAACACACGCGATTGGACAAAATCCACACCAATCCCGATCCATCTGGGGCGCAAACGCTTGGGTCCTGCATCGAATGCTGTCCTGCACCGTTGTGATGTGACGGTTGGTGTGGCAGAACTTTGTTATCTTCCATGACGCCATGTGGGCTGCCTTGAATGCCGAGCGCAATGCCGCACAAGTTGCCGTGAATGAGACCCAAGAAGCGCAGGAAGCGAGGATCGCGGCCCAGTACGAAGAAGCTCTTCGCTATCAACAGAAGCATCAGGTGACTCTGCGCGTTGCGTTTTGCGTGGTTTGGACGCTTTTTGGTGGCGTTTGGAGCGTCACAAGCTGACTGGCTGGACCGTCTTCACTGGAGCTGCAGATCTCACAGGCTGCCGCCATTTACACGCGCTTATTGGCGGTAAAAAGAGTGCTTTTCAACCACATCGATGCTTTCATTCGCTGTTTGTTAACAGAACAGTACCGATTGCTGTTGTCGGATGCAGATGCACCACGAGCGCCAGTTGACGATGACGTCCAGGCTGTTGTACTTGTGCAACAAGAACCTCGCGTCCATTTACTGCGAACAACACGAATTTGAACGCTCGCTGCAATATTTCGCCGATGTAAACTGAATGCATTGCGTTTCTGGTTTCTCCTCTGAACGGTGTGGAGTTAACTCGTTGACGGATGGGTGTCCAGGCTCTCTCTCTGGATGAGACCGACGCGACTGTCTGGTTCGAGTTTGGACGAGCAGCCACGGAAACGGGAAAGTGAGTGGCCTTCAAGTGTACTCTGGTTCTGTTTTTGCGTTCAGTTTCCGTTTGATAGGATTCTGTTAACACTGTATGTTGTCCTGTTTTGGCTGTCAATGGCGACGACAAAAGCTTTTGGTTGGCTCGTCGAATGCTAGAAGAAGGCGCTCGCGTGGATCCGACGTTCTGGCCGTTGATCCAATTGCTGTGTCAAGTGCTGTTCCAGATCGGCGACTTTGCCGAATACGAGCGCGTGTCGTCGTATCTGCTGTCCAAGGACCCGACATGTGCACAAGTTCACTTTCTCAATTCCATGGCAGCAAGCCAACCACTTGCTTGGGACCAACTCGTCAACCGTTCGGGAGTCGACGCAGGGGACATGGACCAGTCGAGTGCTTCGCCGCCTTCGACTTGCGTTTCTTCGTTTGCGCTGAAACGCGCCAGAAAACGCTACGAACATCTTTGCCAAGTGACCCAACAAGCCCACAAACGGCGCAAAACGCTGCTGGTGCAGCGCCAAAGCGGCACCAAACCGACGTTCACGCTGCATCAGGACACTTGGCCTGCACTCGGCAAACTCTTATTGGAAGTTTTCGACGAACTGAGCAGTCCGAATGACAGTAACTCCAGCAACAACTCTTCCTCGTCATCAACTTACGCCTCGTGGACCGAAGCGGGTGCCCTGACACGTGCCATCACAATCTGTTTGAACCCCAATCTGGTGCCCGAGCAGCAGGAAGTGTCGTCTGCGCCGGCGCCCAAAGACTCAGAGACGACGTGCATCCAGAACCAAAATGAGTCGACAGCAGACGACGATGCAGCACAACCGAACGCGAGCAGTAGCACTGCGTTGGTCGATCTGAACGACCACGACGACAAGGAAGCCACCACCACAGGTAGCAGTCAGAACGAACCGATCGAAATGGAAGACACCCAACCAGAAGTCGTCGAACTGGATGAAGAGCTTCTCTTTGTGCCGCGCCGCAAGTCGCGTCGCCACGAAGAACGGTTGCGAGAAGAGCACGAAGCCGCCGTCAAGAGTTCTCGCGAAAAAGATCTGCGATACCAACTGGAGCTCATCATCCAGGAATGCAAGAACAAACCCACCGAACCGCAAGTGATCAACGTCGACGATGCCAGCGAGCAAGAAGTCGGGAAGTGGAAGTCGCCATTCGACGTGGAACTTTGCGGGAACGAGTTTGTCGTTAGAGACGTTGCGTCGCGCAGAGAGCATCGAATTGAAGCCTTTGGATGGCTTCACAGCTGCGCGGAGCAGAAAGCCGATGGAAATGGAACTGGTCGAATCCACACTCTCGGCGAACAAGCCAAGACAAAGGTCGCCGGGGATTCGACAACGGAACTCTACGATCCTCTGCGGAGAGCTGAAGTGAGAGAGTTTGTGGCTCAACACGGCGATCACAACGGCGGTATTCTGGATCTGATCCGAGAGTTTCTCGATCAGTGCGGAAGATGGTATGCCCGCCAGCTTGAACAAGGCGACCGTTCGAAAGCCAAGTTGGAGGAACAAACCCACAGCAAAACGACGGCTCCGGCAGATCCCAGCGCCGCCGAAGAGATCTCGATCCGACTGGTGTGTCTTTGGCTGGAGAAAGTGTTGTCGGACCAACTGATGAGTCTGCCCAAGCGCTCTTTGTCCTCTTCGTCGTTCATTGCGACGCTTTCACCGTTGCTCTCGAGACATCGTGACAACAACTCTGATAGCAAGCGCACAAGTACGAGTCTGCACGGCCAACGCGCGCTTTGCAGTTATGTGCATGGAGGCGGCAACGGGTCACTCAGTCGAGAAGCCAAGTTGTTTCTGCTCGAGTTGCATTTGGATGACTTGGACGGTCAGATCAGTGAAGTGCCCACAAGAGTTCCATCGAAGCTTCGACGCAAATTAGACGAACTCGTGCAGCGCGCGTCAAGGTTGTTGGTGGAACTCTGCGTGAGCCAGCAGCTTGAAGACCTAGATGGTCTAGATGAAGTGGAGGATGAAAGAACACAGAGGGACCCAGCAGCTTCTGGGAGCCATGAAATGGCGCGTGTGCTTTGGCTTTTGGCCCGTGCCAATGAATTGTTGAAGCAAGTGAAGCAAGCGAAGAGCTTCTACACGAAATGCCTGGTGGAGCTGGAGAACGTGTCGTGTCCTTTGGTGCTGGCAAACGTGACTTCTCCCTGGCGAGTTCTCGATCCGAGTCGCGTTCAGACCATACTGAACGATCTGGAAATGGCTGGACTTCACGTCGAAGCACGCGAAGCGTTTGCTCGCAAAGACTTTGACCGAGTGGTCCAACTCTTGCTGCCGCGTTTTGTCGTGGAAAACCAGGGTTTTTCGTTGCGGGTGTTGGATACAATGGAAGAAATGGACGAGTTGGTGCTTGGCGGGGGCCCGGAAGACGCCGATTCTTCGTGTTTGGGTGGCACCATCAGCGAATTACCGTTGCTTGAGATGTTGCTGGAGGCAATGAAAGCATGTTCCACCAATGCCAACGCGGCCAGAGCGAACCAATACCTGCAAATGCTGTTGGTGGCACTGTTTCATCTCGTGAGTGATCTTGAGGCTCGAGTGAGAGCTGCCGCCGTGCAAAAAGACGATCGCAAAGATGGCAAAAGCAAAACTTCGCGAGAGACAGAGGAAGAAAACCGAGCAAGTGATCGAGTTCGCTTCCATCTCGACACTCTAACAAGTGTGCTGAAGAGACTCCGCGACGCGGTGGACGCTTCCAACGAACCAGCACCTGACAGCAATGCGGACCAACAAAAATGCACTCAAGATGACACACCAAAGGATCCGACAGGAACGCGTCTGACGGAGTTGAATCTGCTGATTTGTGCCTGCTGCTTTCGATGTCTGAAGCCGAGTCTACTGCTGCTGTTCGACCAGCCAAAAGCGATCTTTGCAATGGTGTTGGGGATCCTGACAAAGTGTTTACCGTTGGTTTTGACCCGGAGGATCTCAAGTGTTGCTGACGAGCCAGCAGTGTCTCCCGCTCAGCTGTTGACGACTTGTCTGGTGCAACTGGTCATCGAGATTGGATCTTTCTCAAAAGAAAAGTTCCAGCGACTGTTTCAAGTGTTGTTTTCTTCCAATCACCCCAAAAGACCTCGCAAAGAGCTCGTGTTTGGGCTCTGGAAAGTGCTGTTGCGGTCACTCAACCACCGACTTGTCGAGGCAGTCGCCCAACCCAGCTCCGATCACGACATTGAGCTTTCTTCTGGTCATTGGACGGCTCTGCTCCATCGGTGCTGCCAGTTCGCCAAAGAACAGGACCTGGCACTTGGACAGAACCAGCGCCATGCCAAACAATTGCTTGTGGGTGTGTGCATCACCTTGTTCTTGGGGTTTGCCAAGCACCGATCTCGTGCCGAGAGTCGTCCAAGGCTGGTTCGATTGCTTGCTCTGCTGCACGATCGTCTTGCCAAGCATGGCGTTTGCAACTGGCCGTATTTCGTCGATGCCGTCGACAAGACGTTTGTGGAAATCGTGCTTCGAGTGCTTCTCACGACTCGAGACACCAATGCAGTTGTACCATCGGCGATTGCGTTGAACGACTCCAAGTCACGAGACGAGGAGAGTCTCAAGTCTGATTCGAAATCGGACTGTGAGATGGAGTTGGTCACGACCGACGATTCACCTCAAGACGACGAAGAGACGCTCGCCATCTCGCAGTGTTATCGCTGTCTCTACCACTTCATGGTCGTTCCAGGAAGTGATGACCACAAGACCAAACCTTTGGAGCTGAGTGTGGAACCAAGCAGTGTCGAACTCTCGCAGTCCAAGAGTTGCCAACTACTGCTGTTTTGTGTGCCGCACTTGTTGCAGCATCCACGCAAAACAATCGCGTTGAAGCGAGAGAGCCATCGACTACTGCGAGAGATTGAAAAGACTCTGCCAGAGGTCATTAAAGTGTCGTTGCAGACCCATCCAAAGCGTTTGGACATTGAGTCGCTGTTGAATCCGACCGATTTGCTGCCAACGAACGACCAAACGCACAGCATCCTGACGAGTCTCACCGACGAGGGAACAATGATAGTCAAGACTCCGCAAAGTGCGTGGGAGCAAGCTGCTTCCCATTTGTGGTATGCGTTGGCTGCGAATGTCGTGATTTCACGCGTGAAGCGTCGCGGAAGCGTTCGCGACTTCTCCGATCTGATCAGCTTTGAAACCAAAAGTAAACAAGTGGTGGAACTGTTGACCAGTGATCTCACGCAAATGCATCCAAACCGCATGGAAGCCTGGATGCTACTGGCAGACACCCTCAAGGATCTCTTCCAGGTCTCCACCGACTATGCTTCCATTGTGATTGGCACGAGACGAAGAATCGGCTCGTACGTGACCTGGATTGCCAAGACCGCCGGGACACAACACTCTGAGCAGCCTTGCGCGAGTGACGCCATGTCGTTTGATGTGGTGGTGCGACAAGTCGAGTATTTCAAAGCTCTGGCCAAGTGGCATGGGGCGTTTGCCTCCAGCGATCGCGCAAAGGCTTCGGTCGTGTGTCTGCGTCGGAAACCTCAGGAAAAAACTCCTGCAAGCGAGCAGGATGGACACAAAGGTGATGGAAAAGATGGAGCAACAAACGAGCAACGAGACGAACAAGAGTCGCTTCGGGTCGAGAATGGGCCAACCACGTCGGGTGTAAGCTGCACGCCGCCCACTTGTGCTCTTCCGATCGAGCAATTCTCGGTGGTGTTTTGCTTGCAGTTGGTAGAACTGGCGCGACGATGCTATCAAATCGCGATTGGGTTGGCGCAAAGTCGTTTGACGCATGAGACCAACGAGGAGAAGAAAGATGAAATGATTTCGACCATTGTGCGATGCCTGGAAGAGACCGGACTGTTGCTCTTCAATGTGCTTCAGGAACTGGCGTGGTTGAGTGAGGAAGACTGGCGGAAGGCAGCGCCAGATACGGAGACGGCGGAAGCTTTTGCTCAACGCCACACACAGCTGGTGACAGAAACACTTCGCTGCTTTGACGAAGCATTGGTCTGGAGCAAACGTGGTGCTGCACTGTCGACTGGGTCCTCTAGTCATGAAGAGGCGCTGTATCGTCTGCACTTGATGATGGCAAAGACTTTGCGCAAGAAACACTGGAGCCATGAGGCCAAGTGGATGACAACTTGTGGATCCCCGCGCTACCCGCTTGACATGGACACCATCGAGTCGATCTTTGAGCACTTGACGAAAGCTGAAGAGATTCGAGATGAAATGCGAGAGATGGAGAGCTTGGTCCATGGGTTCACCGAGATGCAGTCTTTGCGTCTGCGGTTGCTGCAGGATGAAGCGTTGCAGCAACGGTTGGGACGTCAACAAGTGTTCAGGATCGCGGCAGACAGTTGGTTTGACCCTGAAGACGACGAGTCGGATGAGGATTCGAGCAACGACGAAGAGGAAGTGCAGAAAGAAGAGGCGAAGCAAGAACAGGACACGTCAACGTTCACAGACGAAGACGCACAAGAAGAAGGAGCGATCCAGACACCGAGAGAACACCAAGAGTTGGACGAAGAAGTGAGCGGCGCCAATTCGCCTAAAGATGAAGAAGAAGAAGAACCCGACGATGAGTCGGACCGTCAGTCAGTGGATCCGAGCTCCAAGCGAAAGCAGTCTCCACCACAAAAGTCCAAGCCAAAGCCCGTCAAAGTCAGTGAAACGCAAACCCGAGTGTTTGCGCTAGTTGAGGAGCAGCAGTTCGTTGCAGCGCGGGACTTAGTGCTGCAGAACGTGTTGGACGCGCTGCAGTTTGTGCTGGAAGGCGATCGGTACCATCACCCGGCGTGGTATTTGCAGGCGCAGACGTTTGTGACCTTGGGCCAAAGAGACAAAGCGCTCAAGGCCATGAAGCACTTGTTTGACAAACGGCGTCCGCAAGTGGTGGCCGTTTGGCTCACCGAGAATGTGCCGGCTTTCAAGCGCTTTGATGAGCTGAACCAACGGCAGAAGAAATACGACGCGTTTCGGCTCAAGTACCTGCGGTTGTATCTGGATTTGCTGGTGGACCTGGAAGAATACGGTCAGCTGAACGAAGTGTTTGGCTGGGTGAGCAATTGCAGAGAAGAACACCAGGTGATTGATGAGATGGTGTTTCGCGTGCTCAAAGCACGTGGCAGAGGCGTCTGCAAACGACTGCAGGCCATGCTGAAGGACAGTCGTCAAGATGAAGGAGACACCACCACTACTCCTCCGCCGACGGCTGTCGAGTTGACGCCACTTCCATGCAGAGCTTCGACGCAGGACTCCCCAGGGAAGTTGCTGGCCAGGATCTATGCGTTTTACCTCGACATTGCGGAAGCACTGCCTCGCATCGACCAATTTGAGTCGGCCAACTCGATTGGTGGCCATCTGACAGACCCGACGGAACCCCGTTTGTTTGATCAGGCAGAACACTGGCTTGTTGTGTGCTTTGTACTGCTGGTGGACAAGGCAAAGGCGGTGTCCAATGACACGGTTCAAAGCGACGACATGCAGCAATTGCGGAGCCTTGAAGTGACTTGGGTCCGCGATCAATTGGAGTGTGATCGCCAAGATCTCTTTCTGTCATCGCCTACTATTCTCCACGCCGAGAGATATCCGCAGCTTCTGGAACAAGTTTTGGTCTTTTGCGAGCGTTCGTGGCCTGAGCGCATGGGCAAAGGCAAGTTGGCCAAAGTACGCTTGCGCCTCAAGACCTCTTCTTCACGCTCCCGTTCCCCATCCCATTCCCCTCGCAAACCGACGCAAGTCACTTCAGCATCGCCGTAACTCAGCATGACGCTGGGTTTACTCGGTGGACGCCGTCTGATAGTGTTTCCAATGGCTTCTGATCCACGTGACCGTGTGTTCGTCGAGACTCTTCTGCCAGGCCTGACTCGTGCAGCCTTCTTTGCGATTCGTCCATAGGAACTGTACCATTTCCAGTAATCCGTTGATCGCTGCACCGTCGATAGCAGCTGTCGTGCAGCCTTCCTGGCGGTTCTCGTGCAGAAACTTGACGATCGGAAGAAAGCCATTGGTGGCCGCCTGGTCCATTGCTTTGGTGGTGCAACCCTCTCGACGATGCAGATGAAGAAACCGTACAATGTGCAAATGGCCGTTGGCGGCAGCCTGGTCCATCGCTTTGGTCGAACAACCTTCGTGGCGATGGTAATGAAGAAACCGAACGACCCGTAAATGGCCTTTCGCAGCGGCTTTGTCCATGGCCGCAAACGTGCAACCTTCGTGGCGGTGGTCATGAAGAAAACGCACGATCGCCAGATGTCCACGTTTCGCTGCCAGATCCATGCAACTCCAGGTGAAGGCGCTGGAATTGAGCTCGTGAAAGCGTTGAACCGTTGGCAAGTGGCCTCGTTTGATGGCACACTTCAACACAAATGCCTGGGAATCCGACACCTGGAGTTCCGATGGGAATTGCTGGCAGAGAAAGTCGAGAATATCAAAGCGCCAACGACGCGCGACTTCTTCCAGGGTACTCCCCAGCCATCCCGATCGTTGCGGACGTGCGCGATGGTTTGCCAGAGCAGCAACATTCCCAGGTCCTTTGGCAGAGTTTCGTGCTGCGTGCACTTGACACAGGAACTCAAGCACTTCAAGACTGCTGTGCACTGCCGCCAGACAAATGATTCTCGCCGTGATGGCCAAGTGCACTCTTGCCACGAGGAACTTGACCAGACTGAGATTGTTGGCGCCACAACACGCCGCCTCCAGGGTCGTTGAAGAACAAATCTGAGGAAAGCGTTGCACGGTCTGGACAAATCCCTTGGCAGCAGCTTCGTTGAGCGCTTGCGGCGAACACGGCTGGTGCGTGTGGTCAAACAAGTACTCGACGACTTGGTCGTGGCCACCGATGGCCGCGTTGTCCATTGCTTGTGGTGTTACGTCAACATGACCCACTTGATGAAGATAGCGAACCACATCCAAGTGACCATTGCGTGCTGCCTCGTTCATTGAAGATGGGAGTCTGCCCAGTGATTCATGCAAAAAGCACACGATGTCGGTGTGGCCGTTTCGCGCTGCTACGCATTCTTCGGGTTCGAGGTGGCTGTTGTTGTTGTTGTTGTTGTTGCCGCTGCTGCTGCTCCTGCTGCCATCACTGGATGGCAAGCTGTTTGTCGTCGTGTCCAGATTCATCAGAATGAACTGCAACACTTGAAGATGGCCATTTCGAGCAGCTTCGTAGAGCGCGCGACGCGTACATTTGCTGGTGCCGGTCTGATGCAGCCACGTCACCAACTCCAGATCACCTTGAACGGCAGCATTTCGCATGGTCTCCCCACCAAACGTGGCGATGTCCTTGGGAAAGCGTTGTTTGAGCCACGGCAAAACCTGGTTGGCGCTTTTCAAGGCGGCGAGTCGACCAAAGAAGACTTCACGAACAGATCGTTGCTGGTGGAGGCTTTGCGTCCACAAGGAAGTCGGCGAATGGACCACAAGAAGCGTCTCAATGGCGTGGTGCTTTTTGAAAACGCAGTTGCTGGTGAATCCTTGGGGCGGTGGATCAATTGGATTCGATTCAGCATGCTGCTTGGCGTTGGCATCGGCATTGGCAGTGGACGCGGACGTTGCTTTGGGTTGGAGACAGAGAAACTGCTGCTGCTGTCGCTGCCATAGCCACTCAAAAACTTGAAAGCGTGCCGACTGGATCGCCATCTCCATGGCACACCACAAACAGTCGTGACAATGACTGGCTAAGTGATTGTTGTCCAACAGAAACTGTAACAAGTCGGCAAATCCGCCACGGATGGCACCACGAATGGCTTCCATGGAAAAAGTCTCGCGTCGATGGTTTACCAACCAATGGACCACTTGAAGCTGTCCGTGGCAGGCGGCCTCATCAAGAAACCGCGTGGTCGTGAAGAGAAGGGGCGCATGGCAATGAAGGATCTCGAGCACGGGAAGGTTTCCGTTGGCACAGGCGACGGCCATGGCGTCTTCAATGTCAGAACTGCTAAAGCACTTGCCAAAGCTTTCCTGAAAGATTTGAGTGAGGAGCCGGTGGCTTCCATGGGCCACCAGCTTGGTTAACGGCAAGATATATAAGTCGACAAGAAACTCGGTGACACTCTGAGTCGCATGACTCAACGCATCCAAGTGCTTGTTCTGAAACACTAGGAATGCGCTCGTGATGCTCATGATGGTGAGTCAGCAGAACGCGACCGAATACCAAATGTGCTGGTGGTGGGTGGGTCTGAGGAACAGCAAAAAGTGGCAGAGTGAATGGAGCGGTGGATCTGCATATTGCGATCCCAAGAGACCAAGATCCTATTGATAGGCCGCTTGTCGACCTCGGCATATGGCAATGATGTGCATTACAGAAATAGCGGCAATCAATTGGTGCTGAGCTGGAGGTGTTGGATGAAGTCCTGATGCTAGCTAGGACGATGTCTGAGAAGTGAAGAGCTTCTGGGTGCCATCAGGACTCGCTCGCAGTGCTTCATCCCTGCGAGAATGATCCTCCGCGACGATGATTACGTGATGAGATGACAGTCGTTGGTTTCGGCGAGCGCCACGATCTCGTTGGGAACAGGTCCGTCAAAGTTGTTGAGTTCGAGTGATCTGAACAAGTTGGCAATTGTCGGCTCCATCAAAACGCTTTGCAGTAGAAGTCACCAAGGCCGACTGGGCACTTACAGGTGTCTGAGGTTGGTCAGCATGCCAAGTGTGGAAGGAATAGCCCCAATGAAGTAATTGCGATCTAGTCGAAGCACTTGAACTGCTGACAACTTGGACAAAGTCGACGGAAGAAAGCCCGTGAGGAAATTGGAGCTCAAGTCGCTGTGATCCAGTGCCAAAGCAAGCTCCAGGGAGGTCAGTTCACCATTTATGGCACAAGGACAAGAGATCTCGTACAGTTGTTGGAGATAGCCAAGGCTTGGTCGTGCAAACTCTGGCGGAATGTACCCGATGAGGTTGTTGTTGGCGAGATTGCTACTCAACAGACCAAAAGTGATTGGATTGAGTGAAGCCAACAAGTCCGAATGCAACTTGAACGAGTGACACGGTCCAATTACTCACATGGCCAGCAATTGTCCTTGGTCATTGCATACGATGCCATACCACTGGAAACATTCCCACAGCATACGACAACAAGAGTCAGCCCACGCCAGTCTCTCGCCCATTCTATGTTGGAGAATCGCACATGGTCGAGACAGGGATCGCTGAATTCGTTTTGAATGGGCCATTGCTGCTTCCAGTTGCGGCCGTCGGTTGCCCAAAACAGCATCTTGAGAGCTCCGCGTTCACTTCGTCCGAGTCCTCCAAGAGGTCCACTTGCCGTCACCAATGGCGTCAGGAGTGAGAGGAGCAGCAGGAGCAGTAGTAGTAGCAGCAGCTTGGCGGGCAAAGCAAGCAATCGCGATGTCGTCTTCATTTGCAGCCAGCACCGTGGTGGCTTTGGGCGTGTTGGGAGCTTGTTTACTGGTGGCACTGCCAGGTCAGTTCGTGGTTTGCCTCGTCGACGCGGTTGTTTGACGCGGACGGCGCGCGGTTCGATCAGTTGTTTATTAATAGTAGGGACTGCAGAATGGTTTGAAGCTTGTGACGTTCCAGTTCCATCACGCGAAAGTTGCTTTCACGGGCGCCGTGATCGTAATTGGCACGAAGATTCGCCACAAACCACTTGTTGTCGTCAATGACTTGTTCCGTGTGCTTCATGTGTTGTTCTTGTTGGCGAAACCAGTCGTTATCAGTGTCGTTGGCGACGACCGGAGCACTTGCATTGGTGGCCATCGTGGTCAAAGATGATGGTGCGGTGGGGTGATGCACCAGGCGCACTTGCCACGAGCAACAGCTTTTCCACGCAACCCTTGCGTCTTGTTGACCTTGCTCTGCATTTGTCATCGCTGTGGGGACGTCATTGCTCTTGATCTCTCCATCGTCAAGTGTCGACAGTTGCGTCGGACAAGAAGAATCCACGAGCGACGATACCACACTCGACTGGCTATCCGAAGAATGCTTGGGCAAGCCGTCCGATCCATAAAAGGCTTCGGTTCCATCATGAGGATCGCGCACTTCCCGCATCACCGCGCGTTGCATGCTCTCGTCAAAGTCCAGAACGAAGTGGTTCACAAAGAGACTCACTCGATCAGTGTTGATCATGCTAAGATCCAGACCCGAGAGTTTGCTCGTGGACTTTGCTACTGTCCCTTTGGCTTCTTTGCGATTGCGAGTGCGAGGATGCGGATGCAATGGACCGAGGTCCTTGGATGGCTTGGGTTCTTCGGTTTGTGGGCTGCTTGTTGGCTCACTTGCAGACTCGAGGGTTTTCGCCTCTGAGCGTTTGATCTTTTGCTCAGGAGAGGAAACTGATGCCTCCCGTTTGAACTGCCACCGAGCAAGTCGCAGAATGGGCCCATTCGTCTCGATCGCATACTCCAGCGTGGCCTGGTCACTGCCGTAAAAACTCGCGGATGGAATGTCGGCTTTCAGTGTCGTCAACTTGAACGTGCGAGACGGAGTCGTTGATCTGCAGTTGGATGGTGAGTGTGAAGATGCTGTTGGAGAGGACGACGACGGTGACGCGCAAGTTCCGACAGGACACACTGACGTCTTGCGGTTCTCAAAGATCGCGTCAATGTCTTGTTCGATCGTTGCGGCACAGCCCAGATAATACCGTGAGTCCATCATCGAGTCGACGGGCATGCGCGCCGCAATGTTTGGAATCGTTGACGGCGCCACTTCGAGCCAAAAGCCGTCGTTTTCAGTGACCTCATCACGTCGCAAAGGGTGGTAAAAGTCTCGCTAACAGGTCCACCAAGTGGTTCACAAGTCGCCCACGTATTAGTCAAACGGTGGGAACCATGTGCTTGGTACGATCAAGCGGCTCACCACAGTGAAGGTCATGTGCGGCCCGATGGAGAGATCGTGAGCAACCGCCGAACGACCGTTTCTTCCAATGCACAGCGGCATCTCTGATTGTGTCGAGAAGAAACAGACTTGGTCTCCAAAGTGGATGGATCGCTTGGCCATCGAGTTGAGCTCCGCATCACTACGACAGGTAGACAAAGAGAAAGAGAGACACACAACACCCCACCCAACCCATCTGGGTCGTTAAAAGCTCCGCCAAGAGAAAACCCTTTTGACAAGTCAATGGCGTCGTGTTGTTCGTACAGTTGAATGCCGTCCACGTTTTTCTTTTTCGAGTACTTGCATAGCCGCGTTTCGTTCGCCAGAGCAAGTTCGTGTTCGAGACTGCCACCAATCGGACGATCTCGAAACGCCAAAAACTCCAAATGTGCATTTCTTGGTCGTGCTTCCAGCGCTTGTTGCACGAAATGGCCATACTGGTTGACTTTGGCGTGCATGGTCGCGACGGCCGCGAACACTGCTTGGTTGGGTTTCTGGGTCGGACTGGTGCTATTTCTATTGGCGCTGGCGGGGTCGGTTGAGTTGGCATGGATGGGAGAAGCAGGCGATACATTTGGCAAACCAGTGTGCTCGTGCTCAAGCAGCTCATTCGCGTGCAGCCCGTGGTACAACAAGTCGCTGATTCTGTCTCGTGCTTCGATCTTTTCCATTTGCTGCGAAAGATGTTGCGGATTCGTCTGAAAGGCATTGCGTCGGCGATGGAAATGCAGCGTTTCGACTTTGTCGCTTTTGCTGGCGACGAAGTGCTGAAAAGACGGCAAAACGTTCCATTTGGCGCTGTCGCGGACTTTGGACTTGGGACTTGGAGACGCTTTGCCAGCCACAGCTGGCGCTGGCGGCGGAAACGACGAGCTTGAATGATCCATTTGTTCATTGGAATCGACTTTGGAGACCGTCGCATTCTTACGTTTGCGCTTGGGCGACGGCTTGTGCTGCTGCATGATCAGCGGCAGCCCAAACGCTTCAGCGCTGACTTGTTGCACTGGGAACGACGTTTGTAGAATACTGTCGACAAACGAGTTGCCGGACCGCACGCGCAATACACGCTCATTGCTGCGGTGCACCAATTCGTGGAAGAGTTGCTCATGAAGCGCTTGGGTGGACTCGATGGGGTGCTGTTTGGCCATGGGGTTGACTTGATCGTCGCCGACTTTGCAATGAAACAACAGCTGGTTGCTTGATGGTGCATTGCATTGCAAACGCGCTAAACATAGCACTACTACCAACCAGAAGACGCAATGGTTGGTTGCCTGCATTCTCGAGCTTGTGGTATGCCAGCAGTTCCATCCCTTGGAAGCTTGGAAGCTGCTCTCTCGCGTGCCATAGTCGTAAAGGTGCGACTTATTGGCTTTGGCAAGCACCAGAGCACTTGGACTTGCGATCCATGGAAGAGATGATGCTCAAGGCCCGCTTGCCAGCAAACAACATCCTCTCTCTCTCTCTCTCTCCCCACTTTCACGATATCACTTGCTTGAGGCAGCAGAGTGGGGGTTTGACAGCGTGTCTGGTGAAGAGAATTCCTGATCAGGGATCAGGCCCAATCGAATTCTGTGAGTGAAACACGGCCAATATGACACTCACACGAGTCCGAAGGATGCAGCAGATTGCATTGGGATGCCACTCCATCGAGCCATTTTCTCTGTCGTGTTGACCCAGAAGCTTCTCGACGACAAGTGGAAGGACAGACAGTACAATTGACCCACAACCGCAAATCTCTTGCCATGCAGACCAACCCATCGAGAACTCCACGCCATCAGCACTGCATCAAGCCAAGCAGCGAGTTGCATGGTGCAGAAGGTGGACGTAATCATGGGGATGGATGGGATCATCTGCGTCATCCCACGCCAGTCACCGACCTCAGACGAGTCCACGTCGGGACGAGAAAGCGTGCTCATTGGCGCAATGCCGTCTGCCGCCGGGTTGCCCCTAGTTGTCTTCTTCAACTGACTATTGCAGTGTTCCTGCTTAGCCGTTTGATGTGGTACACATCATTCGCGCCGCTCTCAATGAAGCCAATCAAGGCACATAATCCAAAATGGCCCAGCACCAGCACGCACAAGAAGAACCGCCGCGTGCGCCGCTGCCTCCTTTCACCCGCGAAAGTGCGATCCAAAAAGTGCGCGCCGCAGAAGATGCATGGAACACTCGCGATCCATCCCGCGTGGCGCTGGCGTATTCTCCTGACAGCAAGTGGCGCAATCGCTCGACGTTTGTCACAGGCCGCGACGAAATCCGCGCCTTTCTGACGTCCAAATGGAACAAAGAGCGAGAGTACCGGCTGATCAAAGAGCTGTTTGCCTTTGAAGGCAACCGAATTGCCGTACGCTTTGCATACGAATGGTTCCATCAAGAAGAACAGCAGTGGTATCGATCCTACGGCAACGAGAACTGGGTTTTTGACGACAAAGGATACATGGCGCAGCGGTATGCGTCCATCAATGATCTCGCTATTGCCGACCAAGAGCGCAAGTACCGTTGGCCACTGGGCCCACGACCGGCCGACCACCCTGGCCTCTCGGATCTGGACTTGTAGGAGGAGAAAGATGGCAGAATGACAGAGAGCATCAGTGAGGAATGGAAAGGACACAAGACTAACATGGCATTTGCACAGACTTCCATCTCTTTCACTCGCTTGCTCTCTCTCTCTTGCCTTGCGATGTGCTGCCAGACACATAACACACCCAAAAGATAGCTCAGTTAAGCCGTCTTACAGGAATATTAATTTTCAGAACTAGCACAAACAAACGAATCATTGAGCCATGGTCGCAAGTCCGCAATCACTTTGACGAGCTCAGCAATTTGGAGAGGTCAACACAAGCTACCCAAACGAAGAAAAAGGAAGAGCAAAGGACACCTCTGTTCTTGTCTACACCGAAGCTTCGACAACACCTTCTTCTTCCTCTTCGTCTTCGTCTTCTTGCACTTCAAGAACTGGAGTGGAGTCGGCGGCTTCTTCATCAACTTCCAAGTCGGCCTCCGTGGGCTCGCCGTTTTCAATGGCAAGCACCGAGCGAGGAGACGAAGAGGATCCACGCGTGGCGATGACCGCAACGATGGCGACCACAATAGCCGCAGCAGCAGCCACACCAGCCACCAAGACAGCGGGAGTCTTGTAGCCTTCCTTCATCCACTTCTGAGCCAACTCCAAGATGTTCTTAGAATGATGTTTGTTGTCGCTTTGGGCGGCAAGAGCAAGGCCCTTGACTTGCTTCTTGCTGCCCTTCTTGTCATGGTGGGGCTGTTCTTCGCCGTCTTTGGTGTAGATGTCGACGTTCACGCGTCCCTTTTGGACACGAAGACGGAACTTGGACGCACCCTTTGGCAAGTCAATCAGTTCATCCAATTGTTCGTTGGTGCCAACGTCGATATCTTCTTCGAAATCTTCCGAGCCATCAAACGACATGTCCATAGATCCCTCGTCCATGTCTTCACTGGCATCAAACCAGATGAAGCCATCGCCGCTTTCTTCAAAGTCGAAGTCGAAGAAGCCAGAGTCCGACTCATCCAAAAAGAAATCGTCCGATCCATCGTACGAGTAGCTCGCATCGTCAAGGATGACAACGTCAGTGTCTTTGCTGCCACCTTGGGTGTTCTGGGCAGGAGTTGGAGCCGTGGTCTTCTTTTGGTCCACAGCAGGCTTTTCAGTGGGCTTGGCGGTCGTCTGTTGCTGGGCCTGTTTCTTATGAGCCTTCTTCTTGTGGCTCCGCGTCACGGAGCCGAGCTTGGCTTGCTTCTTTCCCTCCTTCTTGTGGTGGTCCTTCTTGTGGTGTTCCACGTGATGCTCCTTCTTGTCCTCCTCCTCGTCTTCCTTCTTGTGGTGGTTCTTCTTGTGGTGTTCCACATGATGCTCCTTCTTCTTATGGTGCTCCTTCTTGTGGTGAGCCTTGGGGGCTTCCACATGGTGGACCTTATGCACGCCATGGTCGGCCACTTGGGGCTTCTTGTGGGCCACTTCGTTCGAGTGCTTGGCGTGGTGGTTCGCTTCCGCCAAGCCACCTTCCTGCAGCGCCACCGCGCAAGCCAAAAGAGCCACCACAAAGCCGTTCTTGAGCATCTTTCTTTTCGCTTGGGTCCTAGATTTGATTTACGAAAATGACTGACACAAACCATCACAACAAGCAAACAAGCGGGAATTTATGAAGAAATAGTTTACTTCGTTTTGCGATCCTGATTTTTTTTTTCTGCTGGATTGCAGCAAGGATGCCAATAAAACCTTGAGGTTTTATAGTTAAAAAACCCCGTTTCCACTCAGATCAACCCTCTAAAACTCTGTTTTCGGATGGATTCATTTTGAAGAGCTCTGCCGTAAATTACGGAAG
Organism: Paralagenidium karlingii; assembly: GCA_027475765.1. NCBI lineage: Eukaryota > Oomycota > Peronosporomycetes > Paralagenidium > Paralagenidium karlingii. The sequence continues at coordinate 115,753 of JAMFLO010000009.1, forward strand.
TAAACAGCATCTACCGTGACTCACACAATAAAAAAGTGGCACCCTCCGCATAGAATGAAGCCACCAGCTCGCCCCAGTATGGTGGGTTGATGAAGGGAGAAGCACCAAGTATTCTTTCCCAAGTGGTTGGCGGATGAAGAACACCACACTCCACACTCATGCTTGGTCCACTACAGTACGATCGTACACCCACGTTGCTGACTTGTTGCCCGTCCCAGATACCCCAACACCCAGCAGAGTCTTGTCCATCATACAAAAGCCATCATTGATGGATACTCCTCCAACTGGCTTCCCCAAATTCGAAAACCCGTAACTCAGAATCAGAATACTGACCCAATTGCCATCTGGGACCGTGTGTGGGACACTATGTGGGGCTTTTCATTGTGGTAGACGATGGCTTCATCCAAGCGGGTGTATGGGCTTGGGGTGGATTTGGTGCATGTTCCTCGACTTCGCGGAACGTTTGCTCGCTTTGGCGAACGGTTTCTGCTCCGTGCATTCCATGAGAAGGAAATCAAAGAGTTTCAAGGGTTGAAGAGCGCCGAGGCTCAGGATTTGTATCTGGCATCACGGTAAGAATCGCTCGTCTTTCTCTACAGACCAGGTGTTGCCAGAAAGTAATGGGGCGTTGATGGCCAACGCAGCTGGGCAGTCAAAGAAGCCACCTACAAGGCCTTTCGAAGATACCGATTACTCTTCCCAGAGATTCGATTGGAGAAACCCGTCCAAGTCTCCGGCGCACGGGCTTCGGTTAGTTTGCAGCAGCAGATCGAGCACCTGCCACAGCTTATTCAGCATTCTAGCGGCGGACCCCGTCTCACCTTTTGTGGCAAGACTCAACTGCTGGCTCAGGAGCTCGCGCTTACGGTGCGTCCTTGACTGGCTGCATGGTCTTGACTAATTGTCTTATGATTTGATGTCAGTGTGTCTGATCCTATCTGTCTCTTCAACCTGCAGGACCCGCTGGTGTCGATTTCCCACGATCACGAGTACGCGATCGCCTGTGTGATTCTCCAACAGCGAGACGACGCAAGCAACGGCCCGCGATAACCAAACGATCACTCCAGGTCATCAACACATCCAAACAAATCCTTTGTTCTGTCTACTTCTGCCATTGGAGACGCCAGCTCATCGTGACTGAGTTCCTTTAAAGCTGTTGTTGAGAGCTAGATTACAGCAGACGCACAGCAGGCGTCTCACTTTCCACATAATAAAAGACTAACGTTAAAACGATTCTTTTCGTGACAAAGCCATCGGTCTCTTGTCATACACGTCCCACACGAGTTGAACCACGCGTTCCACCGCTGTTAGACCAAACGAATGGCTCGAGAGCTGCTCTTTTTGATGCACCAGTTGGGTCCATTTCTTGCGAGCGATTTGCTCCATCATCTGACGGAATGCTTCCAGTTGGTCCTGATCGATCGCCAACTCGCAAAGAGTTTCGTGGGGCTGATGATGCAACAGCAACCAAAACACAAATGCATTGGGCTCGTTCTCCTTGATCGAACGTGGGTATCGGGCAATGTCATGAGCTAGCGTGCCTTCCCATTCAATGTACTCACCAATGCGGTGCAGAAACTCCAATTGTTCCTTGGTCAATGCTTCGGCACCAAGCGCCAATGAATGAATCAACAGCAGCATCGTGGCTTGCCAGCGTTTGGCATGCACGGCCATATACGCGATCATTTGATCTTCGGTTGGCATCGCTTGACGGTCTGGGCCATCTTGAATCTGTGCTTTTCGGTTCAGCTCGAAGCTCTTGACGATCGAGTGCAACAATAGCCATTGCTGCTTGAGTAAGCCTTTCTGAAGAAGCGTCGCCGGCACATCTTGATCGATATGGTAGTGCAGCGCCTGCCAGAGAGCCAAGAACAGGGGAAGACCTGTACTCAACACATCGTCATTGCGAGGCACTTCACTCAACAAGTCACGATACTTTTTGGCATCAGCCGTCGTGGTGTCGCCAAGCTCCAGAACCCGCTGCATAAAGCACTTGACCGTCGGGGAACCCATTTCCAGCAATCGATACGCCACAATGTTGATCAGAATCGACAACAGTTCCAGCTTAGTCTGCAATTCGAGGTTGGCTCGTGCTGCGTGTTTCTCTTGCTCCAGTGGGTTCCCACTCTCGACCAGGGTCAGATTCGTTTCTTCTTGGAAAATGAGCTTCATGGACGACAACAGCAAAAGCATTTTCTGGAGTTGGTTGTAACCTTTGTCACCCAACAGTTGGTGTTGGATCCTCGTGGACTGGTTGTTGCTTTGGTTGTTCTTGTCATTGTTGCTGTCGGTCGATGGTGGAGTGATACTGATATACAATGGCGTCTTGTTGACCGTCGGGAATGCGAGGTTGATACTGATATTGCGTGCCATACCAGGCACAGCGATCTCCACGTAAAACATTGATGGCAGAGACATTGGGGTCGGAGAAGTTGGAGGGGTGTCGCCAGAGTGAATCTCCGAGAAAACTGCATGCGCCTGTAGATACTCCTTGGCGGTCTCGACATTGATACTCTTTCTTCCCAGCATATACACACACAGTTCCGATACCAATTCACTTGGAGCACCAGCTGCCACAGCAATGTTTCGAGCATGCAGCGCCATATGACCACTCTGGATACCAGTGATGGCTAGCGCACGAATAGCAGCAAAGTTTTGGGCTAGCCCAACACTGACCATGATACCACTGAGCGTTCTAGCGTTGGGCTGGTTCAGAATAGCATGGGTCGAAGCATAACCCGGATGGGTCTGAAGTGCTCCTCCTTTGCTTCCAATCGAAATCGGCAGTTCCAGACTTCCCCGAAGGAAACGTTCTTGTTCACCGTTGGGTCCGACAGGCTTTGAGATAACTTCGTACTTCGAGAGTGACGTGTATTGGCCGGAGCGACTCGCAAAGCAGTGAGCAGCAGCTTCAATGGCACGCCAGTCCTGTCCAGTTGCAATTGCGACAGCATCAACACCGTTCATAATACCTTTGTTGTGAGTCACAGCGCGGTATGGATCCACCTCAGCGAAATGATAGGCTTCGAGGATCCTTTCGGCAACAACTTCGCCATCAACTCCCTTCCAGCCCAGTTTACGGACTGGAATGTCAAAGGAAGCACAAGCTCTTCGCTGCATGCACAGATTCGTGAGAATGCGAAGTCCACAGCGCGAATTGGTGATGCGAGCAAGTTCGCTTGACAATCCTTCAGCCACCGTGTTCACAATATTGGCGCCCATGGCTTCACATACGTTCACATCAATGTGAACCACCAAGAACGTGGCCTGGTCTGGAGCATCTCCTTTCACAACCACTTCGTTGTCTTGGGCAAAAGGTAGTTTCTCTGCATTGGCAGCATCCGTATACCACCATCCTCCTTCATCGTGGCGGGTTCTTTGGACCTTATCTGCTTTCGAAACGATGCGGCAGTAAATGTCAATGGCACCACCGCCGCGTTTGTACATGTTGGGGCACAACGTGGCATTGGCAAACTTCAAAAGATCTTCTTTGTGGAATTCAACAGCATCAATCGCAGCTTCAAAGTCGGGGGTATCGACCAACTGGACTTGCGAAGTCATGACGTTCCCTGAAGTGGCCGTATGGAAACCACCGGCATGGGTCGAAACAAGTTTCGCAGCGCTAGAGGCAGCCGCCACAACCGAAGGCTCTTCAACGGCCATTGGCACCGACAAGTGCCGTCCATCAATGACGAAATTGAGGCCAAGGCCCAGCGGGATGCCCAATACCCCAACACAGTTCTCGATCATAAGGTTGGCTGTTCGCATGGGCAATTCGCCCAATTTGGCCAGCGGATCCAACGCTTCTGGAGGTGGTGCGGCGGGCTCTTGATGGTGTTCCATGGTTTTCTTGCGTCCGAGACGAGGATACATGAGGGTAAGCACGTCAAATCTTTCGCGAAGCGTCTTGTTGTAAAATCCCGACCAGACCGAGGGATGATGCGGCGTCAGCGCTTCTTCCGCAAAGTTGCCATCGTGTTCTTCTGGATGGGTCGGCTCCAGCGGATCAAATGCTTTGGTGCACAAACGGCGAAAATCCCCGGCCGACGCGCTTTTCTTCATGGGCGTCCACGTAGCAGCTGGGGACTTGGTTTTGGTGGAGCTGTTGAACCAAAGCGTCGCCTTGGAAGTGGCAGAAGCCGCTGAATGCAGCAATCCCAGCGCACTTCTCAACTGACTGGCTCCCACGAGGAGCTGATCCGCTTTCTTCAAGAGAGCCACGGAGCAAACACCACGGACGGACTCGTTGTTGGAGCGGTCGTCAAGCAGCACGTGGTCGTCCGACTCGTTGCTGGGTGTGGTGGGGTTATTAATAGTCGATGAGGTCTTGGCGATGGCCAGCAGCGTCTGGAGATCTTGTAGCAGTTCTTCGAGCGCTTTCGTGAGCGTTGCGTTGACTTCTTTGGAAGAAAACGAGGAAGATTCGCCGCCATTGTCGCGAAGCGTCCGTAACAAATGGCGTAGATCCGTTGGAGAGGGTGGCGTCTGGGCCGTGGTCATGGTGGTCAAACGGAAAGGATGGCTCAAAGACTGCCAAATGGCTTGAAGGAAGGATGGATGGATGGACGGATGGACGGATGGATGGCTTGAAGGAAGGATCGAGAGATCCACCAGAGAAAGATTTCACCAAAACTCGCTCACACGCACCGACAACAGTCTGCTCGCCAGATGGCTCGATGCTCAACCCAACCAACTCACGCGCTTTGCTGCTTTGACCAAACGTTTCACTCTGACGACGGCACCCAAAAGACAAGACGAGAGCGTGCTTGCCTTGCCTTGCCGATTGGGGGCCATCACGATGGGGGTCGGGCAACTGGTCACTGGCATGACCCAATCAGAGACAGGGTCCGACGAAGGGTTTTGACCAATCACCGGGTGATTTAGGTATCATCACTACCACTGAATCAAACACCACTCAGTGAGGCATTGGTTGTGATTTTTTACAGATGGCATTCGAAGTTGAAGAGGATTGTTGCAAACAAGATGGATCTTGGAGCGAATGGTGTCGTTGCAAACTGCTCTTTTTGTTTTATACTATGGATACGGTACAGCACAACTTCGTCTGCAAAGATCAAGGGTAAAAAGGGCGGAAATGGTTGCTGTCGGAGCGATCTTTTGTTGGGATTGGTGGTGGCTTGTCATCACTTGAGCTCTTCAACGTCCCAGTCCTCGGCGTCGCCGACGTCATCGTGGCCACCACTGCCACTGGTTCTTTGCGCATTTGCCACTTCCGCCGCGTGGGGATCGCTCCGACGTGGATCGCTTTGGCTCTGGCTCTGGCTCTGGCTCTGGCTCTGGCTTTGGCTGCGAAGCATGGGCGGCGCGTGTTCTTGTGACATGGTCGGGCTCAGATTCTTCACACTGGGCGACTGCTGCATTTCTTTGGGCTTGGGATCTGTCGTGAGCGGTGATGCGTTGTCGGCGTTGTCGGCGTTGTCGTCCCCAAGTGTGGGGATGTCCATCGGTACGAATGGCTCCTCTTCTTCCTCTTGCTGCTGGGCGTCTCGACTGGGCGGCATGTTGTGCGATGGTAACAAGCCCTGCAAGCGACTACGCCCATCGCCCCCACCAGCTCCGCCGCGACTTCGACTGCTGCGATGATTGGAGTCAAGGCTGGAGCTGGAGGTCGCACTGACGTCTAGTCCATAGCCATGGGAACACTCAACGGCTGCCATTAGCTTGCTGCTCAGGATTTCTTCCACTTCGCTCTCCACCGCGTCGTTGCCAACGTTGGGATCCACTTTCTTGGACCAGCACAGCGCCCGCCAATAGTTTGGCAGCTCCAATGTGTTGTCACACGTCTTTTGGAGAGTCAAAAGAACCACAAGTTAACACGACATCTGCATCAACAGACCAGGAAGCTGGGCGACTTACATGGGCCTGTGGGAGCATATGAAGCGTCTTGCTGTAGTCTTGCGGTGAGAGTATCGTAAAAGGCATTTCAATGCGCAAGAACTACACAGAACAAATCCCAGCCACATGATCTCATCAGCTCCGGAAAAGTGGGGCAGCATGACATACCAAGCTACAATTCCTTAACAACACACACCTCTGTGCCGGGCAGCGGAAGCGTGTCGACGCCTGTGATGAACTTGACCACTTTGCGCTTGGTGGGGCCGTCCAGCTTGTTGATGACGTTCCAAAACACGCGTTGGAACGGCACACTTTGTGCGAATTCGGGGTCGATGGTGACCCGAAACACTTTTTCCAGCTGGAAATTCTGTTGTTTTTCGGCTTCGCTGCCTTCGTCATCACCGCACACAAGTCGGAACACGTCTCGATAATGGACCATTCCCTTGGCCAGGTCTTTTGCGGATATCACACTCTCAAAGCCTTCTTTGATTGCATTCAACTGCCAATACAAAGGCGATTTGCGGCCAAAGCGATGCTCAATCACATGGTCCAGATACAACTCAAAGGTCACTTCTTCGACTGGTGTACCTTTGGAATCCGACAGCACCACATCTTCCAGCGCCAGCAATTCCTTGAAGTCGTTGCTGGAATGCTTCTTCATCTTCGAAAGCGCCTGGTACCACTCGTCGTCCAGCTCTGCGATGTCACCGAGTTCGAGTTTCTCCGGGCCAAACAGGCGTCGAAACAGAAACGTATTCACCATGAAACTGAGCTTGGTATGGTGCAAAATGGCGTTCGCCAGGATCCACCCGAAGAAAAAAAGCACTTGGCGGTTGGGTTCGCTCTCCTGGGTCAGCTCGTTTAGCCAAAAAGACTCACTGCCCTTGACAAACAGGAAAAACGGATGAGCCGACTCAAAAACGGTGATCCGACTGGTCTCGATGAACCTCACGGCATTGGGCGCAACAATGCGATCGAGCCGCACTGTGTCTTGGTCCACGACTGAGTTAACCACACCACTAAACGACTGACCGGCGTCGTCTTTGTCCCATTCCACTCGATTACCGATTTTCAGACTTGTACCGATGCCTCGGCCCCAGAGCTCATTGCCATTTACTTGCCATTTCGTGACTGTCGTGATGCTTTCGGGTGGAAGCGGTGTCCATCGACACACAAACTCGTTGGAGATCAATTGGAACCATTCTTTGAGAGGCCCTTTGCCTTCGCCTTCTTCCACTGGCACGCCGTTGACCGTTTTCTCTCCGTACGAGCTCTTGAAGAATGGATACACATGGTACAACGTGCGCTGTTTGGGGGCGACAAAACCTTTGAGTGTTCCGCGAAGGCTGTCCATGGAGCTCGCAATCACATTATCACGATCGCACACAACTTCGAGCTTGGGAAACGCCCACCCACTTGATGTCTGGTCTTGTTCCAAACACAAATCGGCCGTCAACAAAAGTGACTTGCAAGTGGCATCTAGCACCAACCGCGTCTCTCGCAGATCAATCGAGATGGTGGCTAACGATTCTTCAAGATTGCGCACATGTTCGTGCAATCGATCGCGCGGCAGAGCCAGCAAATATGGATAGCAAATCTTGATAAACCTTGACAACCCTTCTGAAATGGGAAACAGACTTGCGTCTTGTTCAAGATCAAACGCCAGTTTCTCGCGCTCTTTGAACAGAATCCGCAGAATGCTGATGCTGTTCTCCGAGAATTTCCAGAGTATTTGGCCATGGCGTTTCGTTATGCGCTTCAACACGACACCAATGGTCTGCAGGATGTCGGGAAAGATGAGATCATTGTCCAATCCACCTCTTCCACCCCCTTCACGCAGTTTGTCGACGGAGTCTTCGAAAGTGTCGGTCACATACTCAAAAATGGCATTCAGAATCGCGATGGTCTCCAGCACGAGGCACCGCACCAGATGCATGCGTTCACCAAGCTCACTACTCAACAATGCCACTAGTGACTTGGTGGAAGATGTTAACTCGTACAACTCGAACAAAAACAAGAGTGAGCCCTCCAGCATTTGCGACACAGGCTGATCACCTTCTTCCAACTGCTCCGCTAGCGTTTGGGTCCTGTACCAGTCCAGAAAAGACAATTCCACAACCACATTGCTTCCTCGAGTGGGGTGTACATTGGTGGCTGCCTTGCCATAAGAAAAGTGTTCCAGTTGGTGATGGAAATCCTGGGCCATTTGTATTCGATCGAGGTCTCTAGGGTTGATCGAGTACGCCTCCGAGATGTCTGCTGCCGTCTTGCGTCTTGGCACCACGATCGATCGACATCGCAGATTGTTACCGAATGAGTCAGTCGTCGTTGCGGAAGGTTTTGTGGTGTTTGCTGGAGCATCCACCTTTTGTTTGGATTCGTTGGCTGGCTGTTCACTCGAAGGTGTGACGGCGGCTTCACCGTTTGAGGTGATGACTGGTGGAGATGCGTCCCCATCTCGATCTTGCTCGTGCTCCTCGGTCGCGCTTTCGGCTTTCACTTGTTGTACAGGTTGTTCTGGGAGCTTCAACAGCGGAACAACGCTACGATCGCCACCACGACTGACCGCTATGGTCGCACGCGATTTTCTTGCAGAAGCCGACACTGGTGGAATAAGGACCCGTTCTGACTCAATCCGGGATCTCGCGTCAGGAGGAGCCACAGCGGGCAAAGTAGTGCTGGTGGTCGAAGTAGGATTGAGAGGGTTGAGCGAGAGCGGCGAGACGGCTTCTTTTGATGCTTCCTCTTTGGCTGGCGTCGCCGTGACCACACTGGACGCGCCATTCAAGAAGCCTTTGAGACTACGCATGGAAGCCTCTTTGTCATACTTTGCAAAGCCTTCGTCGGAACTCTCAATCTCGTTGGCCAAGTCCACCATTTCTGTGATGATCGACTGGGCAGCCCACACGCGACCGAGCTTCTGGTTTGGTTTGATCAGCAACGGATTGCTTGCCGTGAAACAGGGCACTTTGATGCCTCGAAGACGGCATTCTTCTTCGACAAAATCCAAGTCGTTCATCATGCGCACGAAGTAGTTGAGTCCTCGCCATTGGAAGATCGGCGGTCGCCTTTGTTGACACACAAGAACGTCACAAACCAACTTGATCAGATGCCAGAGCAATACAAGTATTCATCAAGACATCCATCGTACTCATCTTCCGCGCCAGCCTCTAGCATCCATTCAACAAGTGATTCTACACATTGGATCCCTGCCAGTTGCAGATCCGTCGCGAGTTGTTGCACCAACTTTGTGGCTTCTTTGGCGTTGGTCATGGCCGGTGTGCCATTGGAGGAAGCGCTGAACTCCTTTTTGCGTCGTAAGCCGCCTCCTTCTCGGTGGGTGTGCAGTGGTTCGATCACCGGCGTGCAAATGATGACCGCGTTGAGCTGGTAAATCAACGATTCGCGTCCGTCAATGGCTTTGAGCACGCGGAAGCGTAGCTTTTCTTCTTTGGTGGATCCTTTGCTCTCCATCATCAGCAGAATCGGCGACGAAATCGGTTCCAGACGAGTTGGTCCCGTGATGCGACGTGTTCGATTCTTGTGCAACGGCGTGGGTCGTACGCGTTCAATCGGTGCATTGGCAAGAATACTACCTGGTCCTCCCCCATATTGCGTTCGTTCTTCGACGATTTTGGCTTCTTTGCGTGCCTGGTAGGACGGTCCATGGCCGTTGCCCCGTTCGCACAGTGGCTTGGTGGGCGTCTGGTAAAAGCGATCGTTCCAGCCCTGTTCTCGCTGTAGCATTTTCTCTTCATCAGGTGTCAGCAGCGTGCGATGGCCTCCGCCATTACCACGGCTTCGTCCGCCGCTGCTGGCGCTACTGGTGCTGTCTCCTGCGAAACTCATGGTGCCTCTTGACCCATTCGATGCACCGCTAATGGTAGAGGGCAGTGTGGTGGTCATGGACGCCGTGTCCGCGAGGGAATGATCGAAGCGCACCGAAGGACCTTGTTGCAACAGGCGTTTGGCGATTCGTTCGCGGCTGGGCGTAGCCATGGTACGCGACCAGCTGTCTTTGGTCCACTTGCAGAGTTTCCCTTGGGCCACGCAGCATCCACTAGTTGAAGTTGATGGCGACTTGAATCAACGCCAGCAAACACGAGACTCCCCACCACTCCACTTCCCACAGCGCAGCACACTCAGCAGCGTTTGTCCCCTGAGGAGAGAACTAAAAAAGAGCTGTTGGCACACCTTTATAAATAGAGAGAGAGAGAGAGCTCCGTGCATTCCCCATGTCAAAAGTTGCCTGCCATCATCCCAATTGAAACCTCTCCTGCTGCTGCATACAAACATCAAGATAAACGCACGTTTCCTTCCACCCGAGTACTTGATCATTTGGTTGCCATCGTACTTTATCGGAGTGGATTCAGATCCGCGAAGTCCAACACATGCCAAAGGAGGAGAGGGAGCTTTCAGCGCTCGTGGCGAGCTATAAACGTGCCTGTAGCGAGTATTTCGCCAATGAGCGCGTGCAATCACTTGTCAGCACATTGTCAGCCCACGCTTTCGACGCCGGCTGCAGCGGGTTGCTGTTTTTCGGCGGACTCTGTAGCTTCCAAGCGGCGCAAAAGCTCGTCGGCATCTCTTCGTCCACGCCGATTGCAGCAAAATGGGTCGGTTTGCTGGCGGTCACGACGTCTTCGTCACTTGCGATCCACTTTGCGTCGTTTCCGAGGGAGGTGTTCCACGAGTTTCGACTGCAACAAATGTTCCGCGACCAGGCGGCGACCAGATGGTGGCGGCGAGTGATGCTAACTGGAACGACCACAAGGCCAAAGCCAATAGCAGCGGCAATAACGGAGCATTGGAACGAATGGAAGAAGATTACCATGAAACAGCTCGATCGTCGGGTCGAGGACTTGTGGCATGCACCGCTCCCCGTGTACATGGTCATGGGGTTGGTGATGTTCCGACTGCTTGGTGGCCGTCTGCATGCCATCGCACCTAGCGATTTCAGAAACGTGGGCGCGTTTCATTCGAGGAGAAGTTCCCTGCCGGCCACTTTGGACTATGCCGATGCCAATGCGCGCAGTGTCATTCGTGAATTCGGACGACTCTTTGGCTGTCACACTTGTGGCACGAGGTCCTGCTCCGTCGCGTTCCATGCCGATCACCAGCCGCCCGTGCTGTGAGTTATGCAAAGAGTTCATATATAGAAGAATGACCTCAAAGGATATGTCTATTGCGGCCCACAATGTTGCTGATGACCTTTTGATTTTCCGTAGCTACGTCAAACGAATGAACTCTCGATGGTTTCGCAGACTTTTGGGGCTCCAAGTGACCCAAAGATACTACCCACAGTGTGCCAGCTGCTCCAACATCCAGGGTGCTTTGGTTAAAAGCGGTCGTAAACAACTGCAGACTCATTTCTCGTCGCTGCGATTGTACCACACGACGGGTGTCTGGCTCGCGTTTATTTGCACTGGGGGGCTCTACGTCGGCGGCACCCAGTTCCATGGTGCGTAGAGGTATTGATGAAATGCGCGATGAAGCTTACTGAAACGCTTGTGGTGTGGGGCTCTGTAGATAACGCTGAAGTCCTGGAGAACCAACAAATCGGGGCGTCACTGGACGATACGTCGCTTCGTCTTCTGCTATTGCTTCGAGAACGAGAGAACCTGCTGACTCAGCGATTGCAGAAGCATCCGATACCCTCCAAAGAAGAGTTGGAGGCTATTCACCACGAGTTGCAGCACATTCAACAGCACAAAGCTGAGCTAAAGTTGCGCATCAAACAGCAGCAACAGCATCAGCTCCGTTCTCAATAGACAAAACAGTCCTCTGATTCTGATTCTGATTCTGTTGGTTCATGATTGGCTGAGAAAGCCGTCAATTGTGTACGATTAATTGGTCGGTGGCATCATGAGCGACTTGTACCGCGAAGCTGCCGCTTTGCTGCTGAAACTGGAAAAGCGCCAGGGCGGGTTAAAGTCTCTAGCGTATGGCGAAGATATTCAGCACAAACGCAGCTCTTTCGCGTTGGTCTGCGAGACGCTTCGGTACAAACCGTTGCTGCAGGAAATGCTGCAGGCAGTGCCAGCGTTCAAACTCGGCCAAGTCAATTCCTCCAAGAACAAGAAAAAACACGAGAGCAACCAGCAACAACGTGCACTGGTGTTGTTGTGTCTGTACGATTTGCTGTTTGGGAAACACAAGAAAATCCAGGGCGGTGGTGCCCTCAAAAAGAAAGTGATGCAATTTGCCAACGCGTTTCGCGAAGCTCTGGTGCGTAAGAAAATCAAAGCGCGCGTCAAAGACGCCGAAGAATTGCTGCCCGTGGAAAACCGCAAACAACAACTCGCGCTGCCTCGCTTTGTGCGCATCAATACGCTCAAGACCAGCGTCGACGAAATGAAAGACTTTATGGCCCAATACCAAGCCCAACTCGACCAGGATGTGGCCAATTTGCTCATTCTGCCAAGTGGAACAGAGTTGCACGAGCACGAGTTCGTCAAAGACGGTAAGATCGTGCTGCAGGACAAAGCCAGTTGCTTCCCAGCGTTCATTTTGCATGGTGAACACGGCGACAACGACGACGGGGACGTGATTGATGCTTGCGCGGCTCCAGGCAACAAGACCAGCCATGCAGCCATGCTCATTGCATCCAAGAGACAAAACCAGAAGACAACGCGTGCGCGCAAAGTGTTTGCGTTCGATCGCTCCGTGAGACGGCTAGAGACGTTGAAGAATCGCATGAAACAAGTCGGTGCCGATGAGATCGTGGTGCCGTGTCTCAAGGACTTTCTGGAAGTGGACGTCAATGAGCCCACATTTGCCAACGTGACCAGCATTCTGTTGGATCCTTCCTGCTCGGGCTCGGGAATGATCAATCGCCTGGACCATTTGCTGGACATTGCGTCTTCGCAAGACACGGTGCACAAGGATCAGCAGACACAGCAGCAACCCCCGAAAAGGCATCAAAAGCCAGAAGAAAACGAGAACGAATATGACCAGCCCAGTCCAGACCAAGAAAATGACAGCCAAGTAGCCGCTCGATTAGATTCGCTGGCGGATTTCCAGTTGAAAGCATTGCTGAAGGCGTTTTCGTTCCCACAGGTCCAGCGCATCACGTACTCAACTTGCTCTGTATTTGAAAAAGAGAACGAAGAAGTGGTCTCCAAGGCGTTAAACTCGTCTCAGAACCAAACGTCTAAACGTCCATTTCAACTGAAAAAGTGCCTGGCCTCGTGGAAACGGCGTGGAGTGCCAGCTGAAGGACTGAGTGCAGCCGAGAGCGAGTGTTTGGTGCGTGCCAATGGACTGGAAGACCACACCAACGGCTTTTTTGTATCGTATTTCGAGCGTGGCGACCGCTCTTGTGGCCAGATTCTTGCTGGCACAAGTGAGAAGAAGAACAAAGAGACTGGGGAAGTTGGTGAGGCGAGTGCCCAAAGTGAAGAGGAGGAAGATGACGAGGAGGTAGAGCAAGTTCAACTCCCAGTGGACGCGGCGACCAATGATGTGTCGTTGTCGTTGTCGTTGTCCGGTCAGAGTAAGAAACGAAAGCGCAACAAAAAGAAGAAAACCAAGCGCAACAAAAAGCCCAACACGTCGAGTGAACTCTAAGCAACTCCATGACATGGGTCATTGGTCACAGTGCATAACACCAACAAGTTTGCTGTTGAGGTGGCCCACATAATCCACCAACTGCAGATATTCGGACTTAATCGAGTGTCGTCCCGCGCAACAACACTCTCACTCCAAAGGCAACCACCACCGCGCACCCCACCATGCTGTTGGAGAAACCGGATCAAGTGCAGCATTTGAATGCATCTGGCACAGGTCTGATGGCTTCTGGAGTGTTTTCTTCGCGATCTTCTGATTCCGCTTCGGGCTGATTCGGACCATTGCTGTTTTCCTTCCCAAAGTGTGCGCCATTTACGCCATCGACGCACATCCATCCAAGAAACTCTTTGCCACCGCCGGAGGAGGTGATTCTACCTGTCCATCCGCTCTCTCTCTCTCTCCCTCTCTTTCTCTCTCTCGCTGGCTTTCTTGCTTTCTGTCCTAATGGCTCAAATGTTTTTGTAGACAGCAGCGTCAAGATCTGGTCGTTTGAGAAGCATCCTCAGGCACAAATGACCGAACAGCAGCAGCAACAGTTCCACGCATCAGACCAGTTGACGGACGATGAGCAAGACGACGAGTTTGAGCTGATTGCAACGCTGACAGAACACCAACAGGCAGTCAACTGCGTGCGGTGGGCTGGCCATGGAAGGTGAAGTGAATCGGATTGTTGGCTTGCCTTGATCATGGGCCCTATCCAGAGCTGATTGGTTTGACCCTTCAAAGATACCTGGCGTCTGGCTCGGACGATCAACTAGTGCTTCTCTATGAGCTTCAGGAAGGCAAAGCAGCACCTGTTCCGTTTGGATCCAACGCGAAACCCAACAAACAGAACTGGGTGCGTTGCTCCACGCTCAAACGCCACACAATGGGTACGACCGCAGTTGATATCTTCTCCTCGTCTGTCATCTCTTTTGTGCCTTTGCATTGACGAAAACAACCCAATGATCCAGAACAGATGTTGAAGATGTCTCGTGGTCCCCGGACGACCGCATGCTCGCGACCTGCAGCATTGACAACAGCATTCTCATTTGGGACGTTGATTCCTCGTCGCTGACGTCGGTTGTGACCCAGCCGCTTCACGTGCTCTCGGGGCACAATGGCTGGGTCAAAGGCGTCACGTGGGATCCAGTGGGAAAATACTTGGCGAGCGCTGGCGACGACAAATGTGTCAAAGTGTGGCGTGTGGACTCGTGGCAGGTCAGATGCAATCAATGATCCCCTGATTTCTAGAGTCTCTCACTCGCTCTGGACGTTCCTCTCAGACGGCTCAAACAATCACGAAGCCATTTGAATCTTGTGCTTCTTCGTCCCACTTCCGACGCCTTTCGTGGTCTCCAGATGGCTCGGCACTGTGTGCAACCCACGCTTTTTGCTCGAAGCAAGACGTGGCAGCACTGTTGGATCGCCAGTCGTGGAACAATGAAGTCAATTTTGTGGGCCATCGAGGACTCGTCACGAGCTGTCGCTTTAACTCACGGCTGTTGGTCAAGAATGCCGAAGCTTCTTCTTCTTCTTCTGCACCTTCCCAAAATGAGTTCGCTTGCTGTGCCGTCGGTGGCGATGATGCGACTGTGAGCGTCTGGCTCGCACAAGTTTCGCGACCCTTGGCAGTGATTAAGGACTGCTTTGACGCTGGAGTGACGGATCTGTGTTGGTCCAGTTGTGGCTACTGGCTGTTTGCGTGTTCCCTGGATGGCTCGATCTGTTGCTTTCAGTTCAGTCAGAGAGAAATCGGTCGGCCAATATCTCACGAAAAGCAGAGTCGACTGCTCCAAACCAAGGTGAGTTCAGAATGCATGAGAATTGGCCTCATGAATGGGCTCCTCGACTGAGCGTATGAGGTGGGTAGTATGGAGCCCGAGCAGGCATCACTTTGGCGTCAACGCTCGCAGAGAATCCTCTTCAGCTTAAGGTGCATCGCTCTTAGATTCCGCTCGTTGAAGAGAATGTATCCTGACACTCATTTGCTAACTGCAGCTGGAAGAACGTATGGCCACCAAGAGAGCAAAAGTGCCTTCAGCCTCCTCCACTGTCACCTCAGCGCTGCCTACAGCAGAAGCTGGTGCCCCCAGAGTAAACGTGCTAGTACCCGTGTCCAAGAAATCATCGGACAAGAAGCGACGGATAACTCCCATGTTGGCGTCTTCTTCCGCCGGAGCCTCTTCTTCGATGTCGTCCTCCGAAGTGCTACTGCAACAGTCCGCTTCGAATGGTGTGGAACGACAACCTGCAGATCAAAGGATAGAGTTTTCGTCTTCGACTTCTCCGATAAAAAAGATTCCCGGGAAAAAGCAAGACTTGATGAGCAAAGTGGACGCCCGACTGAGCAACAAACAGCAACAGGGTGACCACGCGCCAACCAAGACACCTCACTCGTCAGTCACAAATGGTTCACCGACAAAACCCGCAAAAAAGGCTGCGAATGGACTCTTGAAGCGCAAACGAGATGCCCTGGCGACGAGTCCGCAACAACGAAGATCGGTCCCGAGCAGTGCGTCTGCATCGACAGCGCGTGAAGTATTTGTTCGTCCACCCAAACAACTCAGTCTCAGGTACGATGTGCGTGCCGTGAAGACTTCTTCATTGAGCACTGTTTGACTGCGAACTCTGTGATGATGTGCAGCACAACTCGCGATCCAGCGCTTGGAGCGGGGCAAGATAACGAGAGTCCGATCCTCCCGGAATTCCCATTCCGACTGAGCTTTAGCGTCGAAATTCAGACTGCAAAGCGTCCGAACTCTTCCACGACAAGAAGAGTCGGAGACGACATGGGTTTAAGGAGCGACTCTTCCCGATTTACTCTGCTGGAGATCAGCGTGCAGAACATCAAAACGACTTCAGATGATGAGCTGATCGGTGAGTGCTTTGTTTGTGTTTGCAGCGTAATAACCGAACAACTGACCATCTTTGGATTGCGGATCTCTCGGGTGGTTGTCTCATGAAGAGACGGGTCCGGTGTATTCGACCATCAAGTGCACCGAGAACGGACTGGTGAAATGGATCGATCGGGTACCTGGAAGAGCCACTTGCGCAGTGGGAAACGAACTCTTTTGTGCTGTTGGCATGGCCGATGGCTCGCTTTTCATCTTTAGTTCATCAGGACGACGACTGTTTCCGCCAATGGGTGCGTCAACAGGTTTCGTTCTGTCGTATTGTTTGGATTGGGTTTGTTTACATGGTTGCATCCTTCAGTGGTTGGTGGGTTCTTCGCAGTTCTCGAGTGCAGCCATGGCTCCTCGCCGTTTCTGTTAGTGGTGTTCAGCAGTGGTGTCGTCAAGATCTGGAATGTGCTGGCTCGAGCCCAGTTGCTTTGTGACTCCATCGAGGCGATTGCCATGGTACAAAGCCAACCACACCTCTTCTCTTTAGTTTCAGTTGTTACGAGGGGTTTTGAGGCTGACGTATCCGTTGTGTTGTGGCATGACCAGTCCGGATTCAAGGAAGAGAATCCTCGTCGAGCCACTCTGTTGAAGACCCAAATCAGTGCCAAGGGCCAACCCATTTTCACTTTTGCGTTTGCCTCCAATGGTGCCTCTACGCTGGAGTCGTTCAGCTTTGATTTCCCCATGAAGGCTTGGTGAGTGTGACTTTTGGCTTGCGGACTGGCCGTCGGGTTGGTGCTGATGCCCTGGGTCGAATGTTTAGGCTTCGTGTCTGCGACGACAGCTTTGTGTACTCGGATTTCAATTCGACCTTGTTCACGGAAGCAGTGGTGCCTCGCCACATCCCGTTGGGCTCTTTGCGGCGTCTGCAAAACGCCAGCGGCTTTTTGCGAACTCAAAAGCACACGCCGTCTTTCTTGTTGACTGATATGAACGATGCGATTCTTCAACGCAACCTGACGCGAAGTCACCTGGAACACCAGATCGTGGCATGTCTGGCACTGCAGAGTTCAGTCGAGTATGAGTATTGGCTCAAGTCATATGTGCGGTTCTTGGCGATGGACGAAGACGTGCTGCGGCTCGAAGAGTTGTGCGCTGAGATGATCGGCCCGTTTCACGCGTGAGTGTGCATCCCGACTGACCTCTTGTTAACGATGCGTACGCGTGGTTGACCTACTGGACTTGTGCACGTAGTTCATCAACTAGTCCTCTCGCGCTTGTGCAACCAAACAATGAAGGACCAACCTCCACTAGTTCCTCGCCGCTATGGACTCCTTGGGTATTCAACCACAAACGACTCAACAAACGAACACTGCTTCGTGATGTGATTCTGCCCATCGTCGCGTCCCAACGCACTTTGCAACGAGTCGTGAACAAGTATCAGCTCATGTTGCATGACATTGAGCAGCGAGAAAGCGATGAGAAACAAGAACACGCACAAGAACGCAACGCGCAAGCTCGCAGTAGCAACCAAATCGCTGCACAACCTCAAGCCGAGAATGGATCTGTCTGTGCCGATGCTCAAGTCCACGAGACAATAAGCAAACAACAACATGAGCAGGAAGCGCAAGAAGAAAAAGACGAAGCAGACACCCGGAAGAAACGATCTGCCGACAGTTAGACAACGGAGACACGCTGATGCAGCAAAGAAGAAGCAAGTAGGTGCGGAGGTGCAATCGCTTTGTTCAATTCTTGTTGTCTGGCGGAGGTGGTATATACACAGTTGGACGATGTCTCTCTAGTCGGAGGAAAGAAGACCGTCGAGGGCTCATTTACATTTTCATGGAGAACTCTTGTTGTCTTTTGCGTTCATCTTTGACAGCAGGGAAAAGGAGAAGCAGCGAAACAGACAGATACACTTGGAGGAGGCTTGTTGACTTGTTGCATTTCATTGGTTCATTGTCGGGAGGACTTTGACTTTGATTTGAGGGGGACGACATTTGATTCTTTTTCTCTCTTTGTACAATGGACAAGGGCTTCTTTGGCTCACTTGTCTCGATAGTAAAACACGTGGTCATGTACTTCTTCTCTTTCTCTCTTGATCTTCTTTCCTGTAGTAGTAGTAGTAGTAGTAGTAGTAGTAGTAGTAACACTTCTTTCCGTCTCTTCTTCTTCTTCTTCTTCTTCTTCATTCTCACTCGCGTCGTTCGTCTCCGGCTCGAGACTGTTTTTGTTTGGTTTTAAATAAGAAGACAAAGTCGACATACAGCCCAAAGCACCATTCACCTGCCGGCCGCACCGACAAGGGTCGTCTTGTTATGGAGCTTTCGCATATAGAAATCGATTGGAGGTTGTTCACACAGAACGCACACGCAAGTCACACACACGGGAGACCCTTTTGTTGATGATGAGTCACAAACCATGGGCCAAGCAGCTGGAGCCACCTCCACTCCACATCACACGAGACAGCCATAGTCTGGCGAGATCTGCAGAAATACATCGTCAAAGAATCGTTCACTTGAGTAATCCAGATGCCCGATGGAATGGTCATGGAACTCTTCATCGGCTTCGTGGAGCGATCGAACGTCATCGTATTTGATGTCTCCAGCAATAAAGTCACCATGGTTTGACGAATTGTCCAGCGCACTCCCGCTGGACGGGTGATCCCCGCAACCAACGAGATCATCAGCGTCTTCTGTGTGGGTTTTACTACTCAACAAGGCGCGATCCGAGTCATGCAGGTATTGCTCATACACGCCAAACGGATAGTTCTTGACACTGCTGCCATAACCCCCCATCACGGGACTCTCTTTGGTGCTGCTCACTCGAACGGTAACGTTGGACAGATCTGGATACGCGTTGGACGAGAGACTCATGTTTTTGCCCAAATGGCCTCCATGACCCTGAAGTCCATGACCACCCATTCGCGCTGCAGGAGAGCGTGGCGAAGTCTTGCGCACAAGACGCATATGAGGCGATGCTGGAAACTCTGGAAATGGCTGTGGCTTGTCATTGTCTGCGGGACTGATGATGCAATCCGTGAAAGTCGTTCCAAACCGAGGACTGTCTTGATTGCCAAACGTGTCATCTTCACCCGAGTCATCGTCGTCGTCATCAAAGCTCTGGGAATGATGAACATGGTGTGTATGCACTAGACGGCCCGAGGGGTCGATGCCGTATGTCTCTGGGGACATGAGTTTGTCAAGTTGTTTCTTGAAGGTCGCATACTGGTACTGTTGTTTCTCATTGAGCGTGCCTTGGTCTTTACATCGATTGAGCTCCTGAAGGGATCGCTTCAGACTGCGTACTTTGCGGTACGGCCAGTGCCGAATACCAATGGCACGACACCGCTTTTTGAAAGCTGTGGCGCGTACACCAAATTTCTCGGCGGCGGCTTTGAGTGGAAGATGGAAATGCAGACTGAACGCTTCGAAATTAGTCGCCGGGTTGAGTGTGATCAGACTCTTTTTGGCCGTTGAGGAATGATTGGAGCTGGACGCAGGCCCTGAGCTTGCAAACTGTGAAGAACTGGTATTGCCATGACTACTGCCTGTGCTGGTAGACATGGAACAAGTGCTAATACTGACCCCAACTGAACAACCTGATGAACCGAGCTTTTGCTGTTGGTGTTGTTGGGCTTGACTGTGATGTTGGTGTTGACTGGGATGCAGTCTGTTGGTGTGACTCTGACTGCTGCCGAGACTGGCGAGAACGTGGTGGTGTTGAGTGGGGCTGGTGGCGTACTCGTGGTCGTCTTCTGGCAGGGAATTGTCTGGGACGATGAGAAGTGACGCCGTGGTGGTGAGCCCATTGAGGTTGATGGCGGCGGCGGAGCAACTGGAAGTGGACTTTGAGCTCGAAGAACCAGCTGAAGCCGCGGAAGAGGAAGAAGAGGCGACGGCGCTCTGACCGAGCACTCGACGAGGCGAGGCAGACGAGGACATGGTCGCGTTCACCACTTTGGTTGTTGGCTGGCTCAGATGGGACGGACGGGCGTTGACAACCAAAAAACGGTCTCTTGCGACCCTCTAAGATACTCTTTTTCGTACTTTGACGTCTCGGTGGACCACGGGACCACCAGGAAGCGGCAAGAGCCTTGGATTGGAGTCGATGAGCAGATGAGCGGAATGAACGGATCAACGGACGAGTTCGCCGGCGACGAACCACAGTAACAGCAGCGCGACGTTCGCTGGGACTTCAAATGGCTTTGGCGCGAAAAGAGCAACCGGCAAACCAACCGAGCGCTCGGCTTCTCTCTGACAACACAAAAGATCGAATGAAAGCAAGTTGCTGCCCTGGCGCTTTTTCAGAAAAACTGGACTTCCTTGGGGACCACGAATTCACAAATTTAGACCATCAGATCGCGACGACCATCCACCAGAGACCACTTCCACTGGTGCTCCGCCATAGAAACAAACAGAGAAGTGCCTCCACCAAGCGTGGGAGCTCCACACTTGGACCTCGCTTCCTCCATCGAGCAAGAAAGATCAAGTGTGCGAAAATTCGAAAAATTGCCAACTTTCCAAACATGAGCACATCAAAATCGCTGGATACGATCAAAGCTATACGCTGCTATACACCTACCCCGTGTCTCCAAAAGATACCGCGAGGTTTTGAGGTTTTTCAGCTGCTACACCTTTTGGTTCAATCAAAGGGGAAAAAAGAAGAAAAAAGCGAAAGAAACAAGCACAAAAGGAGAAAAACGTAACGGCCCTCCGCAGGGTTAGGGTACTGGTGATCATTGGTATACGTTGCTATACACTTACAGTGATTGGCAAAATGAAAGCTCGCAAAATGTGATGATGTGGTGTGGTACAGTACATGCGCGTGGTGCCCATCACACTGATGTACAGTACTTCAGGCGTATTACACGGCTTAGCCAATTAGACCTCTTTCCATTGGGTTATCAACCGAGTTGCTCTCTTCTATGGCTTGTGGCTTTTGAATCTATGGGCCTTCCAATAGCGAGACACATGCTTCTGGTGGCGTCCGAGTTGTTCAGTCACCCAGATGAGAATTGCCCTCTACTCAAGCAGCGAATAGGTTCTTTCGTTTTCCACCGGTGCCAAAACCGTATTTGTACAGTAGCCATTCGCTACCTACTTCTCCTCCAGCTCTTGGCCTCAAATTGAAGTTGTCGGGTACCTAAGCATGCTTCTGTCTTTTCAAGATCGCGGGTCTTTCTTTGTTTTCACTTCAACTTGCAACCTTCGAAAAAGCCATCTAGTTGATTGCATACTCATCGAATCCAATGCAGTTGTCAAATGAGGGGACGCGCGACGAGGAAGAGGCAGAGAAACGTGCGGCTCAGCAGCTTACAGCAGTGAGCTCTTCGTTCAGCTCACGGGGAGTTTCAAAAGTGATGTGCATAACGGTCGGAGCGGGGAGCTCGAGAACTCTCAGGCCACCCACCACATCGCTGCCGCGCGCGAACGCTGGCGCAACACAGCAGAGCTGTCCACTGACTGCACTTGCCGTGCGTTGCCTCGTGTTGTCGGTCTGTTTTTTTCATCTTTGCTGTCGCAGACCAAAGCGAAACGTTCGACCGAAACAGTCTGCGTAATGGCTGCGTGCTTTCTAGCTCTTCAACAAAGAACAAACGACAAAACGGCCGCAAAACAAATAAGTAAACGACCAGACAGCAAGTGGAAATAAAAAAGAAGTGAAACGCCCCAACGAGCTTTTCTTTCTTTTCTTCTTCCCCTTTTCCGTGCGAGTGAGCGAGCGGCAGATCTTTCAACTCCTCCGAAAAGAAGTTTAAACGCGAGACTAAGGGAGCGTTAGCCATAGTTTGTGCGTTTGTGGGTGGGCTGCTGCTTGCGACCCCGTCAGCTTTTGTACCGAAAGTACAGTGGAATGGGTACGTGAGAAAGATCTCAAGCTTCCGAGGCCGGATCTAAGCGCTTTCTGGATGGATCCGAATCCGAACATAAACCCGCGACACTCAGTGCCACGCACTCGTGACTCACGAGACATTCACCTCTGCAGTTTACGCGTACGCTCGCTGGTCCTGTTGCTCTGTCTGCTTGCTATGGGTCGCTTGGGATGGGATACCTAGCGCTCGCGTTTGGCTCGTGCCGACTCGGTGGTGGAGTCTTTTGGGGGCTGCGCTTCCTGCTTCCGTCCTTCCTTCATGTTAGCATGTTCGTCGCCGCGCCAATACTTGTCCGCCCCCGTTCTGACTAAGAAACGATGGATTGGTGTGACCACCCAGTGGATCGACGAAAGAACGCGGCTACTCGTTCGAGCAGAAGAAACACCCAAAAACGACGAGGCACCAGGAACCTGATTGATTGAAGACATCTCAGACAGGAAAGTGCAATGTGTGCGATGGTCGTCAAGTGCAGCTCTGAGTAGTCATCCAAGTCTCCAAGCGGCGGCGGGGCGTTCTACATTTTTTTGGTACCGTACAGCCGTGTCAGAGTCGCTCAATCAACCGGAAAGCCCACTCTGTCAGGTTGGGTCGTTGCAGAGGAGTTGCATCTCTCGACTCTTGATGGATTGCCGTGAGGGGGCCGACCCGCCAGGTCAACTGAAACGCTGCTGGTAGCTCATTGCAGCAACGGCAACTGCACTAGACGAATCAAGGACGTGAACGCTGACATGCCCAGCAACCAACCACCCAGTCAGTCAGTCACTCGGCTGGAGCACTTTGTCCGTTTGCTCGTCAGACTACCGACAATTGCCAATAGAGCTCCGTTTGTTTGAAACCCTTTTATTGAGTTCTTTATAAAGAACGTCAGAAGCGGCGCTTCAAGGCATTGCATGGATCTATTTCAGTCCAATGTAACCCTGTCAGTGGCTTCAGTGGCTGCTCTTGGTAGCTGCTCCACGTGAAGACGGTATGGTGGGGGTCGCGTCGTCGACGAAATCCATTACCTTCTTGACGCCTCTCCATCGCTACGGTGTTGAACCCGGACGACTTGTGTCACGGGCATCCCACAGATGGGTGGTCAGGAGAGAACTGGGACGGGACACGTACTTCAACATAACCAACAATCTGGTACGTTTTTGTGGTTCACAGTCCTCCTCCTCCTCCTCCTGCTCCATTTGACTGACGCTGGGTCGCTAACTCTGCATACAATTTCGCAATTTCCTCAGCGGTGGGCGATGGCTCGCTCGCTAGCTGGTCATGGTTGAGCAGCCGCGTCTTGGACTTCACTGGAAACGCCTTGGCCACCAACACATCGAGAATGCGTTCTTTGCTCAACAATTTATCGATCAGCCGTTGGCGGTCCTGTAGCGTCAGTTCCGTGTTGAGACTGGCGGTATGGCCCAAAGGACTCGTGGCTGGTCCTGAAGTTCCTCTTGAGCTCTTCTGCTCTCCACCGTCATGCTTTTCCAAAGCTGACACGGACTGCTGCTGGATCTCATGACGCACGTCCTGCAGACACTGCTTAATGATCACTTCGAGCTCGTTGTGGCTGTCGAGTTCACTTTGGTACAACTGTCGCACTTGCTGCAGGTTGCGTCGCTCGACCTCGAGCAGGCGCTTGAGCCGTTTGATGATCTCCTTGTAGCGGTTGTCTGACTCAGGTAGATTGCCAACGCTGGACGATGTGCTGGGCCGGATACCAATGTGACTTGCAGCGTTCATGGCCGTCAAGGACGCGCCACCATCCCGAAAACTCATGCGAGGCAGCACTGAAGATGACACAGAGCCATGGTGCAGCAGACTGTTACTGGTCCCAACGCCTGTACCACTTGTACCTAACGTTCCAGCTCCCCCGGAGCCATTCTGCTGCTGTTGTTGCAGCTGCTGCGCGTCTTTATCCATGCGCAGATCCTCCATTTGCTTACGTACGTCGTCCATTTCGGAGCGAAGTCGTACGTTTTCTTTCTTGACGTTGACGAGTTGTTTGACGAGAAACTCGCGATCGTTCTCTTGGGTGGTAAACTGCATTTTCAAGCGCTGGTTTTCTCTGGTCAGGCTCTGGTTGAGGCGATCCAGGCGATCGGCCAATTCTTTGGTCCACTCCACTTCGGTCTCGAGTTGTTTACTTTTCTCGATCCACGCCGACGCGCCGTCGTCCGTTTTGTGCTTTTCCGACTCCAATTCTTCTTGAACACTGTACAACCGCGCGCGAAAGGCCCGCAACAAGTCTTTTTCTTGCTCTGTTTGGCATGGAAAGGCACCCCACCACCACATGGGTCATTGCGTCCCCGTTTTAATGGTCAACGAGTGTGTTGACCAGCTCACGCGTGTTTACCTTGAAGGATCTGGCTCGTGCGGTCCTGTACTTGGCCTACGCTGTCGATGATGGAACGATGCATTTGCCGTAATTTGTCCATCGTCGAATCAATGGACGATTCTTTGGATTTTTTCGAGCGGCTCTCGCTGAGTTGCGCCTCCAACTCGGCAATGCGCACCTTGTACTGGCGTTCGCGACGAATGTAACTCTCCTGGGTTTATGGCCAACACAACAACCAACCTGTGAGCTGATGCGACTGTGGGGATTTTCAACGGCGTGCTGGCGGCAATCGCTATGTACCTGCCGTCGCTCGAGCTCATTCTCGAGTCGATCCATCATCTCGTTGGTGACTCTGTCGGTCGGACTGGCGCCACCGCTTGTTTCTTCGCGCTCACTGAACGTTGCGGCATTCTGTTCGGCGATGGCACTGACTCCGAGAATGCGACTACGAACTCTGTTGTTGGGCATCGCGACGGTGCCGTTGCTGCTGTCATCGCTGGTGGCGATGGTGACCTGTCCAAGCCAACACACGAAAACATGTCGCGCCATCCGCGTCAGCCATCGACCGGTCGTTGCATATTTGGGCGCCTCCCCCCAACCGACGTTGGCCACACCTTTCGCGGCGACGTCGCCTTGCTCAACTTGGACTTTTTCATGATTCAAACGCACGACCAGCCCAGACTCTGCGATGCCTCTGCACTGGACCGCACCGCTGGCATGCACACGCACTTGTACAGCGTTGACAGCTCCCAGCTCCCAGCTCCTCCGCGTGGAGCTCGAGGTGGAAAGCAAGTGGATCACCCAAACCAACGCAACCAAAAATAAAATTCGTTGACAAGGCCACCTCGTTTCCACTTCCAGCTGACAGCGGCTGCTGCTTCAACTGCGTCTCTCTGTCTGTCTGACTGTCTGCTCGTCTGCCTGTGTGTCTGTCTGCCTGTTTGACTGCTTGTTGGGGTTGGAAATGGCCCACGAGTCCAATTGTAAAAGCACATGCATCTTGTTTTTCTTCGTCTCAACTTTCCATCTTAAACCACCTGCTTGGGCTTTGACTTGTGTTGTTGTTGCTGTTGCTGTTGTTGTTGTTGCTGCTGCTGCTGGTTGTTGTCGTCGTTGACTTTGGCCATGGTGGCCCACATCAACGCCGTCTCGTTCACTGGGTGGTCTTTGCCCGAGTAATCCAAGGAATCGGCATGCCACATGCCAACGCCCAAGAGATTGTACTTGCGCACGAGATCGTACTTGAGCGCCAGTCCTTTTGGGTTGTCGTACCAGATCTGACGAACGCCCTTGTCTCCTTTGACCACCACATACGGGGTCTGCGAGAGCTCATGCCAACGTTCTTCCACGTGGTTGTATCCTGCTGGTGGATGATGGATCCATTGGGCCACGTCGCGGTAGTCCATTTGTCTGCCGGCGGCATCGGAGCACGGTGCACCTTCAAAACTCTCCTGCTTGATGGTGCAGATCGAGTCGTCGATCGACGTCTCGAGACACTCGTAGTTGTACGAATACCAATCGACGCCCAACACGATCTTCTCGGGTGGAATGTCGTAGGCCACCATAAACTCTTCCAGACCGTGGATGATCTGTGCCAGAGGGGTGTTGGGTCCTGCAAGACAGTGGTCGTAGATCTGGCTGCGGAGATCGTACGACATCACAAACAGATAATCCGACGCTTGTTCCAGGCCTTTCCAGTCGTAGTACCGGCCATCCACGCCATGGGGCGCCCACGCCACGTCGTACGTGATCAGCGCGTGACGAGTGTACTCATGGAACTGGAATTCAAAGCGCAATTCCTCCACCATTTGGGTCAAACACTTGGCCTGGCGACCCTGCAACGGCTTTTCCGTATCGAGGTTGACGCCATCGGCGTAGTTCATCACCACGCGTTGGTATGTTTTCTAACCAGCGACCCAACAACAACAGGCAGGCATGCATCAGCCGCGCTCGTCCTTCCATTCCCTCCATCCCTTCCCAGCGACAGGAGAGTTCTCATAAAATCCCACTCACTTGGACCCATTCCCGACGCGCTTGAGGATCGCATATTTTGGAGACATCATCGAAATTGCTCAGGATGATGAACCGTCGGTTGTGTTCGTGCGCAAAGCAAAGCAATTCCTTGTCTTCGTTCCATGCGACCGTCGTGACCTGTGCCATGAACAAAAGCAAATCAGATCCGATCCGAAAAGCACCCCAACAACCACACAATGTCCAGATGAGCCTCCTCGATCCATCGCACCGTGTTCCAGTCGTAGTACTTCCAGTGTTGGCTGTTCTTGTCGGGTGAAAATGCCAGCACTTCCTTTTGGTGTTGGGGTCCCACCACTGGCAGACAGCTCTCTTTGGCAGCACATGGACATTTGTTGTAGTGGTCCATTTCAAATTCGTCAAAAAAGAATGGATCCACTTGAGGATTCGGCTCGGCGCGCACCAACGCGACGGCGCCAAATGCGATCCAAAGCATCACACAGCTGATTCCACGCGCCATGCTGTCTTTCGTGGGTTCCCTTTGGTGTGTGGTTGGTTCTCTTTGGGGAGGGGAGGGGGGACGAAAGCGAGAAGTGTCTGGTCACCTAAAAGCTGGCAAATTGCAAAGTGAGCAGAGAAAGATGGCATTGATCACAACATGGTGCGCGCCAACCACAAAGAAGAGCAGAGCAGAGCAGAGGATGCGTGTGTGTGTGTTGAGGATGCAACCAACGCATGGCACTGACCGTGGGATTCAGAAGCAAGCAAGCAAGCAACCAACCAACCAACCAACCAACCCACAACAACAGATGGAAGAACAACCGACTTGGAAGCGTCGAGAAATTCGGTTCCTGGTTTCCTTGGAAGGTGCACAAAAACCAGTCAAAGTGGGAGTTGAAATACGCCGCCGCCGCCACCGATGGATTGGACCAAACCACCTGTTCGAAAACGAGTGTGGGACCAGGCGCCGGCCAGCCAGTCAGCCAGCCTTAGCCTCTTGTCTCGTCTGGGGCATCCACCAAAAACCAGAAACCAGAAAGAAACCAAAGCGCGTCGCAGCGTTGCTTCAAGTTCAATGGATGGGAAAAATCACCTGCCAGATGGAAGCAGATGGTGGCCTCATTGGGCTGCCTGCCCTGGAGTTTGACAACCAAGTACTAGTACTCAGTAGGTTGTCCGTGTAGTCACATGGCATGGCATGGCATGGCATGGGATGGGATGAAATGGACGTGGGGTGTCACTTCACAACGTACCCACAACACCGTTAGAGCCGTTTTCATTCTCGTTTTCATTTTCATTCTCGTTGCACCCACGAAGCAAAGACAAGCAAGAGAACAAATGGCCTGCCTGCCTCCCGTGAGTTCACTCCTTCCAGCTTCAAGTTCAATGGATGCATGGAACAGGTGCTCTGTCTGCCGTGTTGTGCGACGTATGGGCAGACCAAGAGCAGGTACTCCATTGACATGACCGAAGGTCTCAGACGTATCAAATGACACCATCTCCGGATCTTTTTGATGGATGGGTCATCTGCAACGGAAGTGGCCTTGTGCGAATGCCCAAGTGGACATAGCACGTCGACTTTGCAACCAACAAACTCCCGTTCTACACCTAGGATGCTCTTCGCCATTGCTCCAAGATCGACAGACCACGACGACCAGAGATCCGGACACGATAGTACTTCACCCGCTGCGGATGCCAAACAACCCACGCAGTTGGTTCTTTGTGAAGGATGAAGACCCGCCCAGACCACGTACTTGAATCTACGTCTTCCTGTCTGCTTTAATGAGGTGAATCAGTTGGTTGCATGCTTTCACCTTCGAAGTTGGAACAAAGTGAACTCACGCGATGAAAGGCAGACACCTGCTGTCGTGAGAAGCGAAGAAGAAACGGCTCGTGTTGAGGGGGGGAGGGAACGCACTTGTACAGATTTCCACCAACGTCCTGATGGTTCTCCAGCGAATTCTGTTCCTAGTAGCAAGTGGATTAGTTACAACGATGAGGATGGCAGCTGTCAACAAGCGTCGACCTTGAACGTCAACGTGTAGTAGCTATCAAGGGGCCTTGCCAAACGTGCATTGCGGTGCACCATCGTGTGGAACGTGCCATTTGGTTTCCGTTCTTTGGCCCAACAAGCCAGCAATGATCCAAAGATCCGGAGAAGAACTCACGACACCTTCACGAGCCCTCGAGGGACCTCCTGCTTGAAGCTACGCAGTTGCATCGTGGCTTCCATGCTCTTCTCAGACACGAGCTATACCCACCCACCCCACCAGTCGATGCCGTTGCTTTGCCAACCTTTGGTCGATCGGATTTGAGGCAGACAGCAATTGTTTCCAAGGGACCTCCAGGTGCGAATGACGTCAATCCGTGCAGGTGCCAGTGTACATTTTGCAACTGACTACAGTCAGGAAGGCACACAACACCATCATGTGGTGTGCAGGTCCATGTTCCACCGCACCCACGAAAGAAAACCAAGTGATTGGCTTCCTCCCGTGAGTGTGAGTGCACTTGATCCAACTTCAAGTCCCAATGGATGCAACCACTTTGGGGGGATCTTCGAAAGCAAGTGATCCATCGATTGCAAAGAAATGACAGGGCAGCTGGATTGACGATTGGAATGGAATGACAGACAGACGCTGCACCACTTTATCGCGACGCTAGAGATGTATGTGTTCAGGTGAACCATTGGGAAGTGCCTTCGAGTTTGGCGGTGTTGCGAGCGATGGCCGGTTGGATGTACATCCCGCCGTTGGCTTTGGCGCATTTGGTCGTCGAGGTCGCGTCAAGGTCAGCGCCGTCGGAAGTGTTCGCGATTCTCGTCGTTGATGAGTTCTGCTGCTGCCCTTGCAGATTGTCAACTGACAACTCAACTGGCTCAAACATCGACTCGGAGCAAGTGGCCACTCGGATGAGGCGGCCGGTCCTGACTCGCTATAAGACCGAAACGAGCAAACGGGAGAGCTTTGGACTCAAGGGATTACAATGCTCACGCGGATTAGAAGACGACGCGAATGCCTTTGTTTCGTTCCACACCCAGCGATGGACATCGAAAAGACGCGACCTTTCGATGCATCCACTCCCAAGAGACAAACGGTGATGCTTTCCTGACAGAAACCTGCGGGCATCCCAGCCCACTTCTTGAAAGGCCCACAGATCATCGAAAGCATCGAATCGTCCGAGAAGCCGTTGGAGCGTCAGTTGCGCCGATAAATCGATGCCGGGGAAGTTACCGACAGCAACATGAGCGAGACGAACTTGTGGCCATTTGTCAGTTTGCAGGGATCAATCTCGTTGATCGGGAAGCTGTTCGCCATCTCATACCAGTCCTTGTAGAAAGACTCCGGCACCGACAGGAAAGCCTGGATGAACAACATGGTGGCGCAGATGACCCATTCGAGCACCATGCATGGACGACGACGATAGACAAAGACCAGCACGCAAGCTGACACCACCCCATAGAGCACTTTGAAAGACCCATGGCAGGGTCAACATGATCATGACCGACGCAATTTGCGTAAGTTCCGTTTGCAAGTACTCTTAGAAGAATTTTGATCGACCGTTGATGGAAGCGCGCTGTAGAGCACGCCGCCCCCAGCGTATTGGACCAGCAAACCCACGTAGTCTTTCGAGTACAAGTTGGGTGCACCGCACCGCCTTCACGCAGAGCTCCGTCTTCCAGTTCGTAGCGAGGGGTCTTCATGTCGACAATGTCCTTGGTGGAGTTGATATGGGAGGAGGAGGAGCGTTCGACAAAGTCCATCGAGACTGTACGAACATGCTGCAGAACCGATATGGCGAATTGGCGTTGAGCGAGTGCTTTGTTGTGTCAATTGGGTGAACGACTAACTCCACACCTTGAGCTGTTTGACGCGTAATCCGTCAGTGAGAAGAAGCGGAGACCCTGCAAGCAAAACGCCATCCGCTGGGTCGTAACCGGATCTATTGAGTGCTGGCCTCGCATCTGATTTGTTTCAACCTGTTCTCAACGTGTCCGAGTCTTGACACTCCATTGAAGAGGTTGGTTTGCTGATGCGATGGAGGATTCTGCGTCTGGTTTGAACCCATCGATGCATCCAGGATACCAGACTCATTGTACACAGATGTCACTGCTACAACAGAACATCAAGCAAGGCGCGAGACCTTGCGCTCCCAAGTGGATCAGTGCTTGACACCAGTTGTCTGGTGCACGGCACCACCAAGAGTGCGAAAGGATGCGTCGCTTTCTCTAAAGTGCCACAAGCCAACGGAGAGCATGCAACGGACAGACGGACGACATGTGGTTTTGGTGCCACAGATTACCATCGCGACGCTGGATCTGAAGAGGTACACAACGAGCATCTCGGGGTCTTCAGGTGTAGAGGGATTCGATCTGCTACAACAAACTGTTCCTTCTGCTACGACAGATTACACTTGAACACACAGCAACCCGACCATCGACACCACCCCCACCAATGCCACGTTCCACATTGGTTTGGTTGCAGCCGAGGCTTTGCTGCCGCTGGGTTTGTTGTTGTTGTTGGATGCCGATTTGTTTGCATTTGGAAGGAGCCTCCAGCGAACTCAACCCACTGACGGCGCCACTCGCGTCAAACACGGCATCAACGTTGGAGAGGTGCTCAGGGGCATACCATTGCTGGGTGCCGTCCAGTTTGTTGGTGTCGCGCGCGACAACCACTTTCCGCACGGCGTCGTTAGGCACGGAACAGCTTTCGTCCTGAAAGGAGATCTTGGAGACAGCTGTGACATTGATCTCGGTCTTGGCAAAGAAAATGCCAATGGGGTGGCACTTTCCATCTGCCAGAAACGCGATGCAGGTGTCGGCGCTGTTGCAGGACACCAGAAAAGAACTCTTGCAGCCCATGCGCATGAACACGTCGGCCACCAGGTCGGTGACGTTGACGTCCGACTGCACGTAAAAGCCACCGTTGGCTTTGGCGCATTTGGTCGGCGAAGTCGACGCAAATGGCGGGGCCGACAGCGAATTGCTCGTCGTGTACTGGATGATCGATGGCGCTTTCTTGCAACTTGCATCGTCGTACTGGGCGGTCACCGAGAACACGGAAGCGGCCAGCTCGGAGGAGAAATTGCTGGAGAAGAGCGCGCTGGAGTACGGCATCGCGTAAAGCAACGTCAGCGCTGTCAATGCGTTCGAGACTCTCGTCATCTTCTCGGCAAATCGTCAAATGAACTTGTGGGAAGCAGTAACAAGCAGTTGGCGGTTGTGAGCTTTGGGGCCAGTGAGTAACGAGAGTTCCACTCTCATGGAGCCCTGGCTCAGCATCAGTTTGAAGAGAGAGAGAGCGATGGAGCGAGAGCTATGGACTCAAACCAACCAACGGCAGTGCTGGCGAGAACGAGTTAGTCAGAGCCCACCCGTTGGAGCGCTCCATTTCCTTGGGCCAGTCACTCGAATGGTCGCGTCTCTTCGATGCCTCCACTCCCATGCGACAAAAAGCTTCAAGGAGGATAGAGCTGCCATTCCGGAGGGCATGCCGTGGGAGAAGCTTGCTCTCCCACTAGCTCAGACCTGGTTCCTGTAGTCTCCTCTCCTTGGAGGCTGTGAAAGCATTGCGAATGACTTGGTCAGCTCCATGTTTGGCTTGAAGAATCTGCCATCTCTGGACAACGAAACAAAACAGCCCCCACTCAACAAGCACCTAGGAACCAGTCGACCAAGCTGGTGTTTGCGACAGAACTCCAGAGATCTTGGAAGAGCGGCAAAAACTGTTGGATCTTGCTGTCCTAATCCGTATATACACGGTCCAAGCGATTGGAATGGTAGGAGACCCCGTGGTGGAACCTCCATGGCAAACTCTGTACGACGAGGTTACGCAAATTACGCTAACAATCCTCCGCCAGCCACGTCGCCAAGAGAAGAAGCCAAACAACATGGAGCGATGACGACTCCACTCCACAAAACCAAACCAACAACCAGCGGCTGTTGCGTGTCAGACATCTCGAAAGGATCATCAGCGAGTGTAATCAGCTTGATCGGCTTGGCTTCTTCGGAGCTCTCACACTCGACTCTTGGTGCTATCATCCACAGACAACAACTCACGGCCTGTGCAAGATGGGACCATCGCAAATGAGACCTGCACGGTGCAAACATCGCCATCGTTGATCGGTGTGCGTGGTTTGGATCACCGCAGATAGCTGTGCTACCAGCCCTTGTCAAGCGGCCGCAACGGCTTGGGCAGCACGGGGAAAACGTTGTGCAGAGCAGCAGTATCGTTGGTGTTGTGAGCAGCTGTGTGGTCTTCTTCAGTGGCGCAAGTTGTAACCAAAAACTGTCCACCAGTCTGGAAGATGTCGGTCGACTGCCTTCAGAACTTTTATGATCAAATGATCCGTCCAGTGCGACAACGCTGGTCATTGACCTGTCGACATGGTCGAGTAGTAATCAGCGCAACGTGAGAAGCTCCGAGTGCCAAAAGGACGGCTCTTTCGTTCAATCAACGTGTCAACGAGTTTGGTGGTTCAACGAACGCTCCCTGCATCTGCCTTCTTCTTCTTCTTCTGCAGCAGCAGCAGCAAAACGACCCCGTGCTGGCAGACCAAACGCTTCCGTCTGCACCAATTGAGAGACAAAACACACCATGGAAGGATCCGTCTTAGGACTTGACCACCGCTGGCGCTTGCAATCTCTTTTCGTCGACCGCAGCCGACTCGGTGGCGATGACTTTGGCGGCGCCAGACTTGTTGGCACTGGTGGCTTCTTGGGCAGCAGTCCGGAACGCGAGCCATTTCTGCCACCCAAAGCTGACAACCGCACTCAGCACCGACAGCACCGTGGTGGCGTTGGCGACCGAACTACCGAGCACTTGAAACAGCGGTTGCTTGATCTCGTTGTTCAAGGTGTCCAAACGACTTGAATGGCTCGCAGAGCAGCGAAGCATTTGTCAACCGATGTGTCCATTGGTAGGATCGATGCAGTCTGCTGCATGTCCGCAAAGAGTGTGGCTGGGTGTTGGCAAAGTAAATGCCCACTGTGCCGTTCGGATCGAGCTGCGCGGACAAGACATCGTCGCTCACGACCAGATTGGCAGCGTCCACGGCGCAACTGGCCAATTGGCTCGGATCTTTGGTCACGCCAAGGGTGGAGACCATGTGGTTGGCATCGTATTGGAGGGAAAACATTGGCGTCAAGTCGATCGTCATCTGTCCATCAAGACGCGTTGGGCCAGCTGTTGGGGTGTAAGTCGCCAGTCTCGTGTCAGGGAGCAAGTGCGGATAGCTGGAGTACGGATCGAGATGCCATTGAACCGGCGTGGTCGGCGCAGAGTTGATGGTTTCTTGCACGATGGGCACGATTTGCTCCAGACAGTCCGCGTAGGTGGGGAAATTGACTTTGGTCATGACGATCTGTGGCCCCAGCAAGCCGTAAAACTCGGTCTTGTCGGTGCAGCCCACCTGGCCGTTGGCGCAACCATTGGTTGGTGCACGCGGAGGATTACAAAGGCGTTTGGTCATGACGGTCGAGTCGGCCTGCTCGAGCGAGGCAACAACAAAAGTCGACGTGAGGTGGTCGACCGGGTGATGCCAACATACAGCAGCACGCCAAAGACCACCAAGCAGATCAAATACAACACCAACGCCAGTGCCTCGAGCGCTCGCGTCTGGGTGGTGATCAGTGGCGAGTCAACCGACTTGTAGAAGCTGCCAGGCAACGGAAAACGTGGCTTGGAAGTGGTTTGCGCATCCATTGACTTCATTTGGGAGACCCCACGGGTCAAAAGCACCGCCGGGTTCAACAATCGTTTCTTTCGAAACAGAACAGACTGACTGGCACGGGAACGTGAAAGCAACTCCAAGTCTCGGTGGCCATCTACCGCAACCATTCAACGTCACCAGCATGGAAAACACGTCGATCCAATAGAGCAAATCTGATTTCCATCGGCATCCCGATGTCCTTTTCAGCATCGACTTGGGCCATCTTGAGGTGATTGTCAGATGCCGTTCGTTCTCACAAAGTGTTCTCACTCGCAGCAGGGCGAAATGCCCCACAGCAAAATCTCCGTCCAGCAGATCCGGTCACGTCGTCCTCAACGTCGAAGCCGTCGAATGCCTCGTCAAAGTCGACCCCAAGCACTGCTCACCAAGTACCAAGTACCACAACGGCTCATCGGACTCGCACTTCTTGGTGTTGATCATTGCCGTCTGTTCTTGTCCGTGGGCTTTGGATTTGCTCCGGCGTGGACCAGGTGGTGCAGTTGATCGCCAAATACGCGTGAAAGCGGCGTCCAACATGTACGCCGATTTGATTGGTGTCAGGGAGCAGTCCTCTACCTTCGCTGAATCATCACCACAACCGCGTCAGGACCTCGGTGTTGAGCCCAACACGCAGCGGTGCAATACGCAATACGCAATACGCAATACGCAATACGCAATACGCCATCATGACCTGCGGCGAATTGTACAGGTTCCTTTTGGATCTGCTGGCCAGAAGTGTCTTTCACTTGGGTGAGTTGTGACGATTGGACTACTTTGAAGTACTCGACATGAAACGCAGAACGCACGGCGCCGATGCACGTCAAAGCGAAGAAGAACGGGAGCGGTCATGCACTTTGTGCGCCTGAATGGGTCGGATAGCTTCGGCTCGTTCCAACTCCAAGTGGTCCGAGAAGAAGAAGAGGAGAACGCAACCCCGGATAAACCAGTGCAAAACGGCTCGAATTCATGCGATTAACCAGCGACAACAGCCAAACAAGCACTCAACAACACACCACAAACCATCCACAGCCTGCTGTTCAGCGCAGACAGCGCAGACGAAGGCGTTCCACTTGTCTGGTTGTTCGATGAGACTCGATTGGTGCTGGAAGCGCGGTCGCTGCTGTTACCAAAACACTTGCAGAAAGAGTCATCAATGGTGCCCAATCCACTTGAGTTGCCTGTCGCATCATACACCGCGTACGAAGCCGAGTACTTGGACGGAAAGAGCCATGGGCCGCGTTTCTCGGTGGCACTGGTGATCGTCGCGTGGCGAACGTCGTTGTTGAAGGTGGCGCAATTTGCATCTCGGTACCCAGCCGACACCACCGCCGTGGCGTTGATTTCGTTCTTGGAGTAGAGCAAGCCAATCGGGTGGCACTGGCGATCCGCAAGCATGGCAAAGCACCAGTACCGCACTCTCACATTCCAACACTTACGAATGGCACTGCATGCGCTGCGCTGCAGCGGCGTAGAGGCTGGTCACGTTGACTTGGGTCTCCATGTACTTGCCGCCGATGGATCTCTAACACTTCTTGGTGGCCAACGCCTCGTCGCGCGGCTTGGACTCGTACTCGATCAGATACGCCGGGTCCTTGCAATCGGCGTCGGAATAGAACGCACGTCAACGAATACGGCAAAGAAGCCACCTGGGCCATGAGACTGTCAGCACCGATGGCGCTGACCTGGAGCCAACCTATCGCTGCCATCGTCACGATCACAAGCCACTTGGTGCTGCGCATGCTGTCTTGTTGCTGGTGGCCTGACTGCCCCTCAAACTGGTGCTCTGGTGCTAGTGGACTGGGCCATCACTCAATTCCTCACGTCGCGGACCAGCAAAGGGAAAGACCTGACTGGCATTTTGGCAAAAGCCCCATCACAACACTTTGACGATGCGTTCCAAAGGCAACTGGGGGCTGCCTCCAAGACCTGAAGATGCCACTGTGTCGCCCTCCCCCCCCCCCCTTCCCCCCTTCCCCCCTTCCCCTTCGCATCATCATCAGTTGCCTCAGAAGAGCAAAGGGGACGACGCTCCTTCAATCTCCTTCATGTGTTGTTGATAGTCAGTCACCAACATACCTTTGTTAATGCTGGCATCATCTTGCTGGAATCAGATCTGATGATACCGTACAGTATCAGACCGGTATCCTCTCGGTTGCTGAACTGCCATAAAAAGGGGTTTGGGTTGGAGTGGTGCTGAATACTTGAACCTTTTGTGCTGATCAACGGACATAGAGTCATGTCGTTTCAACCACAGATTCTAAAAGGATGTGGCCCACACCACCGATGACGCAATCCCATGAATCAATATGCCATCATCGCTTGTGTGTTGCACGAGTGTACAGAAAGAGATTTCTCTGCATGACGTAGTCAAAGCACAACTCCATCATGTATTCTGGTTATCGAAACGACGAGGAATGCTTCCGTCGATACAACGGCAGCACAAGGGCCATATTCCAAAGGTGATGAAGGGTGGTCTTCCTCTTGAGAGCGTTCTCTTGATGTAACTTACCATACCGTATACGTTGGTGCCATGGCACGCGGAGATCTTTTGGGATGGGTGGTTTCTCTTTGGTGTTTGTTTGGTGGAGGTTGTTCCATGATTTCGTTCTTTTTTCTTTTCCTGCCTTCCTAAGGGTTAGGGAGAGGCAGTTATGAAGGGAGTGAGTGGTGGTGGCTGGTGGCCTGACTGCTCCAACTTGAACCAGTGGCTGCTTTGAACGTGCGAAACTGATTGGCTGCATGCCACCCGACCGGATTTCCAAACCGCCGAAACCACTTCTCTCCGTGGAAGATGTCCAGCGATCATCGGAGCCGTATGACCAAGACACACCGAGTGATGGGACATGCTGACTCCTTCCTTTCGCCCTTTCCCTTGTCCTCACACCATGGCGTCCCAGACATCTGCAGACTCCGCTCCAAACTCTAAACTCCAAACTCCAAACGGTGGCGCATTTTGGGGCATTTGACTCCCTGTCCCCCGCTTCCCATAGCGCCGTCACCATCCCCGCCTGTTCTTATAGTGGAAGCAAGTGAACGCTATTGGCTTCTTTTTTTTCTTCTTTCTTTTCTTACTTTCCCCCAAACCCCAATATACGTCGCTATCCGCTCCGTCCCCTTCCCCTTTCGCTCCACTCACATTCTTCCAGTCAACTACAATGAACCGGTTCACCATAAGAGAAAAGGTGTGCCTGTGGCACTTTAAATCGAGTGGTACAGTGTCTTCGATACCTATTTGGCACTTGGTTTTTGACTCTTAGGCATTGGCTCTTTGGTTGTTTGCCCTCTTTGTGTGAGTGGCAGTGGTGTTCGGTAGTTAAGATTTCAGTTCTGGAAGCCAGCGTCAGGTGCCCAGTGCCAGTCGGCAAGCCAAGGAAGGAAGGCAAACCAAGCCAAACCGAACGCGTCCAAATGCAGACCCAACGGCAGGATCCGCATCCGCGTCAGCCGCACCAGCAACAACAGCATCAACATCTCCATCAACAGCCCAAAAAGCTCCAGATCGCGCTGCACCAGTCGCCTGAACCCCACCAAGATGCCATGTCATCTCCATCGTTAGCGTCATCTTCACATGGTAGCAGTGCGAAGAGCCAGAATCAGAGCCAAGCCCTGAACCAATTCGAGTCATCGCCGCGCGGACTCTGTGAGAACCTCAAGAAGCAGTCAACCGCCCGGCGAGACAAGGAGCTCAAGCGAAAGCTCCAAGCGATCGACTCGTCAGCTTCCAACCCAACTGGTTACCCGTCACCAGTTCAGATCGCCGCTCAGACTCAGATGCCACCGGCTGCCACTTTATTGCCTGCGCTCACGAATCAGATACGGACTCAGAGTTCATCCAACGAGCATGAGGAATCCGACAAGAAGCCGCTTGTGAAGCAATCCAAACAGGAGACCAAGTCGACCAAACGCTCAGCCTCTTCGTCTGGCACCAAACGAGCCAGTAAGAGTGGCACCGCAAGTAAGAGAACGCCAGTTCATATTTCACCCTCCTCTGTGGGGTCTTCATCTTCTTCAGCAAAAGCTCCTGTGGCGCCATCCAGTGCCAGTGGCAATAGTGGCAGTGCCAATGTGAATGCCAGCATCAGTGCCAGTGGCAGTACCACCACAAATATCAACTGGCCACAAGATCAGCAGACTTTCGAGCGTCAACAACCGATCAATATCAGCGCCGCCCCCGCTGTGAATAGTTCAGTTTCAAGTATCAGCCCACACGGTGCCAGCGGTGGCACACCAATGCCCATGAATGATGGCGCCACCAATGGCGCCAACGCCGTACCCGCCAGCGCCTCACCCATGCTGTGTGGCAACTGCATGTTGCAGAGCAATCTGATCCGGTTGTTTCTGCGCAGCCTTGCGGCCAGTGGCATCAGCAACCAGTCGGCCAACATGCCATCATCCACGTCTTCCTCTGATGCTGCCGCCGCTGCCACGGGTACCCACAACCACCAAGCAACGACCTCCTCCAAAAGCACCGGTCAGTCTCAGTCGCCGCTGCAGTCATACGAGCTGTTGTGCCACTTGTTTCCACTGCACCTGCATTACTGCAGCATCACTATGGAGTTTGGCAAAGATCTGATGCTGCAGAACCTGCGCAACAGCCAACTGGATCTCCTCGAAGAGAACGCGGCGCAGTTTTTGCTGGCGCAGTTCACGCAAATCGCCACGCTCTTTCGTCACATGAGCATGGCCAACCACGTCGGACTCGTCAACGAACTCAACGTACTGCTCTTCAACTTCCCGGCGCAGCTCGAAGTGCTCCACGCAGCTCTCACCGACGTTTTACGCGCACGGCTGGCAGCGTGTCCCGACAAATCCATTCAGCCGGCTCTCTCACCATCTTCCGCCCCCGTGCCAGCACCAGCAGCTGTCCCGCAGTATGCCGACGCCCAAGTGGAAGCCAAGGTGCAGGCGCATCGACAGGCTCGTGCCGAAGCCGACGCGCCAGCACAAGTTGAATCTCAGGAACAGGAAGAACAACAAGCCCCGGAAGACCCGTCAAACGGATCGACTCAGTCCAACCGTTCTGGGGATCAGACGAAGCCTGTGGACGATCGCAACGAGAAACTTCCGTTGGAGCAAATGGTGGCGCAGACTCTCACAGGTCTTCGCGAAACAGGCAACTCGCCACGCGAACCGACCGATCTGCGTGCGCACGACCAATTGGCCGCCTGCATGGTCGCCCCCGTCGCCGCTTGCTCCTCTTCCTCGTCCGTTTCTTTGCCATCGTCAACAGCAGCATCGTCTGCCTTTGCTACTGTTCCGAGTTCATCCGTTCCGTTGAGTCGACTGCCTCGCAAAGAGTTGCCGCGACCCGTGCTGCTTGCACCGCAGCCGGCACCATCGCCAGCGGTTCCGTCGGATGGATCCAGTGGCTTCGTCAAGAGTGAACTCAATGTCAAGAAGAGCCCCGTGGCGATCCCCAGCAGCTCAAATGCCACAGAAGCGCTGATCGCGTCTTTTGCTCGCCCGCTGACTGCCGCAACAGCACAAATGCTCAGTGCCAAGCCGTCGCCAGTGGAGACCTCCCCGCCAGACTCGTTCCATTGGAAAACCAACGAGACCTCGACCAAGAACGAAGACCAGTATCGCAATAGCCAGCAGGGCTCGCTGGATGGGGACAACGGCACGAGTTTCATCTCGGCCGAATATCACAAGTCTGCTTCTGGCGCTGACGTCGAGTCAACGCTGACGCCCGTGACCGGAAGCTACGGCCGGTTGTTCCACAACAACAGCCAGACGTCGCCTATTAAAAAGAAGTGCATCGCCGTGAAAAACGTGCTGCTACCCCATGAAAACGCGCTGCGAAGTCTGGACGCGGGGATCACTCCAGTGTCCTCAGGGTCTTCCGAGTCAGCGGGATCGGTGATCAGCGCACCAGTGCTTGCAGATCTCAGCAAGACATCAGCCCAGCCCGTGCGCAAAGCCAATCCTCGGCGATGGACACGAGAAGAAGACGATGCACTTCGCAAGGCAGTGGAAAACCACCGCGAAAAGAATTGGAAAGCGATCGCCAGCCAAGTGCCTGGACGCAACCACACCCAATGCCTTCAACGTTGGACCAAAGTGCTTGCGCCAGGACTTGTCAAGGGCCATTGGTCCCCGCATGAAGATGATCTCTTGCGTAGGCTGGTGACCAGCGAGCAAAAGAATTGGGGCGAAGTGGCCGCCAAGATTCCGGGACGCACCTCCAAGCAATGCCGCGAACGATGGCACAATCATTTGGATCCTTCGATTGTGCGCGGTGCGTACACGCCCGAAGAAGATCGCATCATTCTAGAAGCTCAGGCTCGACTGGGTAACCGCTGGTCCGTGATTGCGGCCATGCTACCTGGTCGAACCGAAGACGCCGTCAAGATCCGTTGGAAATCCCACTGCCGCGTGTGGAAAGCGCGCAAGTACTTGCGTAAAGGCGGTTCGGACGGCAACGACAGCGACTCCACGTCCACTTCGGTGGCGTCACCCCAGCGAGTGGACGCACCTGCGGCGGCAGTCGGGTTCCATCAACCGCCTGCACCCGAAGCGTTACCAGTGTCTCCTTCTGCACCAGCACCGGGAGCAACCGCGTCACCGACACCAACAGCCGCTTCAGCAGCAGTAGCAGCACCAGCACCAGCAGCAACTCCATCAATGTCGTTGATGCGAGACAAGGAGCCTCGGGATCCTCCTGGGTCC
Source organism: Paralagenidium karlingii (assembly GCA_027475765.1). NCBI lineage: Eukaryota > Oomycota > Peronosporomycetes > Paralagenidium > Paralagenidium karlingii. The sequence continues at coordinate 156,542 of JAMFLO010000009.1, forward strand.
TCGTGCCACTCGCAAATGCATGCCGCCACCAACAGTGCGTTGGAGCCTCCTCTGAAAAAGCTCAAAGGAGGCGCAGGCGTCGAATAGCAAACGCCGCCGCCGCCGCCTCCTCCTTCTCCTGTAGTAGTTAATGTAGTTAGTTTGATTAACCAAATATAAGCCCTCTGACCTGTCCAGGTTGAAGTGTGCGTGTGGTTGGTCGTGTGGTCCACACCATCGTCATCTTGGAGCCAAGAGCCGTAAGTTACATCATTCATCAGCACCCAAGCCAGCCAGCCAACTCAGTAGCATCCGTCAACCAAAATGGCGGAAGAAGCTGAAGACATGGAGCCACGCGACGAGAACAAGCCACAGGAGGAGCGAAGTCGCGATGTGAGTCACTCGCCACGTGTTGGCTGCTGTTGTCGCCCGCGTGTCTTTCCTCCCGTCTCGCGTCCACTAACGCTTTCTCTCTCTCTCTCACTTGCCGCCAGGATCTCAATGTGCTGCTCATGGGCAACGTCCTGGAAAAGCTTCGTGTGATGAATTACGAGCGTGAATTCTCACGCAAAAAGAACTTTTCGCCGTATTCGGAGACCCAATTCGCGTTTTTGCCACCCAACGGCAACCCGTCGGCGCAATTCAAGAGCTTTTTGGAGTTGGTCAGCTTTCTCATGAAGCAGAGCAACCAGGAATTTGTCGTGGACAAGTACGACGACCCCAACACGTCGGTCAACAAACTCATTCTGTCGCTCAAAGTGATGGGCTTTTCGTTGGATTTCCCCACGTCCAAATTCAAATTGGGCCACGGCGAAGCCGTCTGCGCGGCGTTGGATTTCCTCTGCGACAAGGCGTTGGCCGCACGCAATTTTACCTGGAACAAACCCATTTACCCCAAAGAAGAGTTTGCCGAAGAAGCCGAAGTGGACGAAGCTGCAGAAGTTGACACGACCAGCGAGCAACCCACGGTCGCCGAAGAAGAAGAAGACGCGCTGTACTCGGACATTATCCGCGCCAAACTCGAGACAAAAGAAGTGTTGGAGGAGTCTTTCCAGCAAATGATTGTGAGTGAAATGGACCCGCTGGTCTGGAAAAGCGAGTTGGAACGGGTCGGCCCCAAGTTGGTGCTCAAGCAAAAAGAGTATTTGGGCGGGTCCAGTGGCGCCACCGGGCCAACCACCACCGATACTGCGGCTTCAGGTGCTGCCGCGGCCGCGGCGGCTGCGAGTCGCGAGGAATGGCATTCCCATATTGAGAAAATGAAAACCAACAATCAAATCCTCGAAGACAGAATGCCGACTAGTCAAAAACAACTGCAATTTGTTGCCAGTCAATTGACCGAAAGCATCGCCAAGATGAACTCGAAAGAAAACGCCATCAACAAGCAGTACGACACACTGCGTCAAGAATACCACCAACTCAAAGACAAATTCCAGCTCATCAGCGACAAAAACAAAGAAGTGCTGGATCGCGTCAACCAGATCACCAATGAATTGACCCAATTGAACGACCAGCTCAAGGAAGTCAAGGCCGAAATGGACGCCAAGGGCAACAAGATGACCGACACTTCGCCGCTGGTGCAGATCAAAGAAGCGCTCAAGAACCTCAGTCAAGAAATCCGCACTTTTGAGTTACGAATCGGCGTCGTAGCGCACACGTTACTACAAGCCAAAAGCAAAAGCGCCGGGCTGCGAAGTAAACAGAACGACTTTGCCAACACCAGTGCGAACGATCCCGAGAACGAGAGTGACGAAGACCTTTGAGTTAAGAGCACCATTTGTTAAAAGAAGTACTACATGCTCTTGCACGCTTGGGCTTTTCTGATCTGACCGGTTCGCAGGATCGCTTGTTCGGTGGATTTGATTAGCCATCCGCATGATGAGCCCTTCGTGTGCTAGATGCAGGGGATCTCGTTGATCCGTTCGCTTGCTTTAGTGCTGTGATTGGACAACAAGTGCACCACAACGTGACGCTTGGCGACCTTTCGTGGAGTTCTTTAGACGCACACGCAACCAAAGACAAAATGGTCGGCTCGATCCACAAAAGTCTCGAGCGACTTCAACAGGCCAAGCGCCAGCACCACCAGCACAAGCAGACACTCAACGCCAGTGGGGGCCACCACCACTTTTCGCCCTCACCGCCACCCCAGCATGGCAACCGCTCCAAGTTGGACCTGAGCATGATCAGTGGCGTGCAGAGCGCCGTCTCGAGTGAAGTCGACGCCGAAGAACGCCAGTCGGAGGCATCCGAACGCGACTTATTGCAGCAACTGGAGCGAACCGACCCGAGTGAACGCGAGCTTTTGCTTGCGAGAACCAGCGAAAGCGAGAAAACGCAACTGGTTCTGCTATTGTTGCACCAAAACGCTTCGCTACAGCGCCAAAAGCAGGAAATGGTGTTGCTCGGTGAGCAGATCGCGTCGGGGCTTTTGCATCAACAGGTGGCTTTGGTTTTGGCTTCATTCACTTGACTTGAGTGTGGTTCCCCGTCAAGGAACTCGTTTGCATTGCACCTGCCTGTCTGACTGGATCTCTTCTCCTCCAGCATGAGCTTCGCCGCAGATTTGCGCAAGAGCAACAGCACTTGCAGCAACAATTGCACGAGGCGCTGCATGCCCACCCGCAAGTAGCTGCGCTGCACCAGCAATTGGAGCAACTGCAAGTGACCAAACACCAACAGGACCAAAAGTTGCTCTTTGCGGTAAAACGACAACCTTGAGAAACCACTTGGCATGGTGTTGCCAACGACTGATTTGACTCTTTGTGGACTCTGGCGATGGTGCGATAGGCCAGAAAGCTTCAACAAAGTCGACAACGAGAGAAAGAGCTGCAGCTTGGACAGAATCCGCTCTGGGACTTTTGAACGCACATTCTCGAAATGGGTTGCTGCAGCCTTGATGGTGTGATGTACTCGAAAAACACGACAACTCACGACTCGACGTGGGGATCGATCGACGAAAGCGGTGGTTTGTAGCAATCTGGAAGGCATTTCACCTGGAAATTGTTGAATGCATAACGGTTTTTGCCCGTGTTGACAAACACATTCACGCGCCGGACCCCGCGCTCGCGCATGGCATGGCACAGCATCACCCCTTGGCGGACCTGGAAATGGTCCACCAAAAGCCGGGAACTCTCGAGCGTCACTGACATGGCCGTGCGATCTTTACCACTCTTACAGCAAGTAGTTCGCCCAGCACCCAGGCGTCGACAAATGCTGCTGGATTCGATCAAGACGTTGACGTTCTTCTTGTGGGTGTGACCTTTGCGTCGCAATTCTCGAAGTCGCTCCACCAAGGATGTAATCTCTTGCTGCAAGCCACTCAGCTCTTCAAGTCGTCGCTGGGCCGCATCGGGAATACCAGAGGTATTGCTCTGCACGTTACTGATCTTGATGGTGGGTTCTACCTGTTGACCAACAGTGCAGTTCCCATCGTTGTCACTACCCGTCGATCGCGGATCAGGCGACAAATACGCGAGTCGGAACTGGTCCATGTAGATCTGAAAGTACTTCTGTAGCACCATGCCATTCTCGTAATTGATGTCGTCCTGTAGACTGGTGTCCAACATGGTATTGGCCACCGATTGCATCTCATTGATGCCCTGCGTGAAGAGAGCACCATAGACTTTGACCGGCTGGCCCTGCTGTAGCTTCAAAGGAAGCTGCATGAACACTTCCGTCGGCAACGCGAAAGTGGCCACAACGTCTTTGCCTCTTTGGACTGAAGCCGTGACACCAATGCACTTCCAACAATTCAACCGATTCACTTCCATCGATTGCACGACCTGGATGTACACCGAGTCATTGACCCATCGCATGCCTTCCGACAAATCTTCCAGCATACCCTTTTCCGAGCCCATCGTGCTCAACAGGGACTCGGTGTTGATCAGAAAACCTGCCTGGCAGATCATCTTGAGCGACTCGCGATGCACACACGAGCCATTCCATGCCAAACTGATCACCGTCAAGAACGCCGACGAGACGATCGACAGCATCTGGCATCGAACCACGTCTTGACGTTGTTCAATGCGCTCATAACACTCGATCTCGCTACCAGCGGCTTCTACCAACCGTCTTAGCCCGCCTTCCTTGAAGCCCAAGGCATGGGCCGCGGCACACCCGTGGGTGATCACGGCATGAACCAGTTCGTCCTGGCATGAGCCGCATCCCGTGCTGCTCGAAATGTCTTTGCATTTTCCCGTGAGCCCATCAAAGTCCGCTGTAGAGTCTTGACCAAACAGACGCGTACGTTTCGCGCGCACCACATGACAATTCAAATTGACCGGCATGAACTCGGTCAGTTTGTCTTTTTTCATGGTGCTACGCTTGAGGCATCCCGTGATTCCGGGCTCTTTGCCGTCCTCCAACATCGCTAAAAGTGCAATATAGTGTTGCTCACAGCGCACGTAAATCTCGTACAGTTTGCTGTGGTACATGAGTTTGGTGCGCATGTCTCGCACCATTTCCGAGTGCAGGTTGATGGTGTCACTGCTCTGAGTTTTGCGATTGGGCGAAGACGGCGTCTGCTCATAATTCTTTTCGATTTGCGCGATGGCTTCGTGGGTGTCGTGAATGCGTCGTTGGTTGCGCTGTTGCAACAGTTTCATATACGCCACCGCCACGGATATCGAACAATACGACGCGGAGAGCTCTTCCGAAATCAAAATGTGACTAGGAACCGGAGGAAGCACGTTTTTGTCGGCGACGGAAGTGTGGGCCAACCGCTCTGGGGCGTCATGCTCGTTACCTGACACTTTTTTGTTCATTTTGGCCGCTCCATTGGCATTCGAAGCCAGAGACTTATCGCTGTCCTCGGAAGTCGAGCTGGTGGTGCGGCCATAGGCTTGGAGAAGTTGTGGCTGACGAAAAACTGGTGCTGAAGTTGGCATTTCGGGCGATGAGACCTTGCGCTTTTCAACTTGAACTGCATCCGCGACAAAGTGGCGCCGCGCGTACACATATCCATGGCCCAACATGAGCAATTCTTTGGAGAGAATGCGATCAATCATCAAGTAATACTGCGTGGAAGTAGTGCCCGCCGCACCCGGTGCTCCAGGATTGCCAGCGGGAACGCCGGTAGTTCCCGAAACTCCATTGGTGGAGTCACAGAAGATCTCGAGAATCAAGGTCGAGTCTCGGGAGAACAACACATCCAATGGGGACACGCGAACAAAACCAAGCGACTGCTGGGTTGCCAGAGATTCCGATGCAACATTGAGCACCGAAAACATTTCAAAGTGGAGCACTGATCGGGTGTTGAGAGGAACTGACAACAGCGCAGAGAAATCACGCGCCACGTAGTCACCACCACACGATCGCAGGGCGAATGTTCCAACGTATTCGGTTCGACCCAATTCGGTCATTGATCCATCCGGTTGCACGGTGGATAGCACAATTACCATGTGAGAAGTGTCTTGTGCGCCTTTGCTCGCGACCGAGACAGCCAATTCGACCGAAGGCGCAGGCCTCAAGCGCGGCAGACTCAGGCTGCGACTTCGTGACGCCATGGATTCATCCAGGATGCCTACTTCCGAGCTGTGGCTTTCGCGAAGCAAAGCTCGCTGAGAGGATCCGTCGGCTCCTTGCAGCTTGGCGTTCTTGAGAAGACCTCGAAACACCGCACTGCCAGCACTCTTCGAGCGTTGAAGTCTTCTTCCAGCAGTGATCGGTTTGGATACAAAGCTTCCATCCAAAGCGCTACCATTGGCACGTGGATCACGACGATGCGGGTTGTTCAAGTTTTCTTCCGAGTTGGCAGTACGTCGCGCCTGTTCCGCGGCTGCTCGAATCAGAATAGTGTCAGTGGAGAAGCGCTTCATGTTGAACACCCTGGTCTTGAATCGTCGTTCCCGTGGCGACAGCACAAGTGGCTGAGCAACCGGAGCTGGAGGAGACGTGATGATCACCGAGTCCATGCCATTGGACAGATCCATGGAATCCCCGGCACTCACAATGGAGTCGATGGTCGGACAAATGCTAATGCTGCTGGGATTGGTGTTGTCTACCCCACTACGTTGCAAAGTGGCTTCTAACGCCGCATCATTCGCACGTTTCTGGATCAAATTACTCAAACAATTCACCCATTTGTCCGTGACTTGTTGATTCTGGTCCTCGGGCATCAACAACAACCGCCGATCGCCATGGCAGATCGCAAACAGTTGCGGGTACTGGGCAGTACCGCTGGTCTCCACTTTGCTGGTGCCATCAATGGTGATTTCACCAAGTTTTGTGAGGTTCTCCAGGGACGTGTAGTAGCTCAACACGGGGCAATCACGGCGCAAAATGAAGTATCTTTTGCGCCAATTCTTCCAAAACGACCCCTGCTTGATGAGATACCCAGCATACACAATGTCCGCTTCCGAGAACTGCTCCGTCTCTTTGCCAAGCGATCGCTTGCGTTGCGTTTTGGTCAAATCGGCGGATCCTTTGCGTGGTGTCTTATGTGCATACAATCGGTTCTTAAGCATGCCGACCGTTCGTGAGCCATCTTGCGCGTGAAAGAACTGGTCCTGGAATTTGCCACTCTCCGACACTTCCAGTCGTGGCTTTGCAGCACCAGGCGCGCGGTTGTTGCCACTCGTTCGTCGTGAAGTCAGTAACATGGCTAGTTCTTCCACTGGAATCTGACTCTCTCCAGCCGTCGTGCGGTGCTGAAGGGTCGGAGATCCTCCCAACACCAATGAATCATTCCCCGCCACCGTCGTCGAGCCACTATTCGCAAGCTCTGTGTTGATACTGAGGCTTCCAGAAGTCGCACCGGGGCTGGCGCTCGGCACGAGTTGCTCAACAACTCGACTTGCAGCATTCAGAGCGCCATTGCCGTGGGTCAGCGTCTCATTGGATGGGTCCAGGTCGTTCGCAGAATCGATGCTCGTGTTGCTGTTGTCGGCTTTGCGTGTGCCAATGACCAAACGACGTTGACTGAGTTTCTTCTTGACGGTCTCAATGGCACGAGACGCCATGAAACTCGACTCCAAATGCTTTCTCTCTGATTCACGAAAACACCCCGTCAATTGGTCGGTCAGCTTGGGCGTGCCAGGTCCACTTTGTCCAGTGCTGCTGCTGTCTGGTCTCTCTCACGGCTCAAAACGAGTTGGTCTGAGCAGAACGAGGGAGCGCGGAGCTCTTCTCTCCAAACCACCACGTTGATTTCGGCTTCTTATCCCTTCCCAGTCGGTGTCCCAGTCGTTCCCACGCGCTTCAAGCGTCTTCCTTCGTGGGTTGACTGGCTGCTTGTTGGCGCTTGGGAGCCTTTCGAGACCTCCTCCGACTTACTCCCCTAAAAATACTACTCAACCTGGTGCTGAGAGAAAGGGGTGCTGTTGAATTGCAGTGGCCATGTTGCAAATTGAGGACCAGATCGCTTCAAGAAAGACCTCACAACACCTGTTGAGGACCCTTTGAAAAGCCGCACTATCCAACAGAGTTGCAACATGAGGGAGAGCTTGAACATGCCTTTTCATGGGGTCACCTGAGGCTGACGCTGAGGTTGAGGCGCTGTGGTCCATGAATGGCACTCCAACCCAGTCAACAAACCCTTTGAGGAACCTTCCACCAGCTGACCATGCACAACAACGAGACTCAGCTGACCGACCCATTGATGCAACACCACTGTCAACCAACACGCTCCACAGTGGTTGACTGCCAGGATTTGTCGTCAACCACCACCACCACAACTGCAGCAGAGGATGCGATCAATAGAAGCGGGGAGCCAACACCATCATGCGGGTTTCATCGATACACCGCGACGCCCACTTGATCTCGCTCAGCTCCAACCAAAAATGTACAAACTCTTCACATGCAGCCATGTTGCTGGCTTGCCAGTCCTCCAGACTGGACACAAAAGCAAACCGCACCTTGAGCATTTTCACCATGTTGCGCGACGCTTTGCCCGTCGTGAGCGACAGTTTGGCCCGAGGCGAGGAGCCTTTCGTGGACGGGGACCCCGAAGTTGACACAAGAGAAGACCCGCCACTCTCAAGAGTGCTTTTCTCACCACCACTGGAAGGCTTTGCAGGGCTGGTCTTCGAGTTGGCGCGAGCCTGACCAAGTGCTTGCTCCACAATGGCGCAGTAGTAGAATAGTCGACACAACGGAAGCGAATGAAACACTGGCTGAAGCTGCTCGTTGATCTCCACAAGCACAATTCCTTTGACAAACACGCCACAAGGCACTTGCAGTTCATCACGCACGACCCAGAACTGATGCTGGGTATCGCTACCATTGGTCGCGCTGCTTGACGACTCCATTTCCATCGTGAAATCCACGCGAAGATCCCCCGGGAACAACCCGCCAGTGTCCTCAAAGTCTCCCTGTTGTTGTTGTTGTTGCTTCTTCGGCTGAGAATGCGCCTGCCATTTCTGTTGCTCGAGCTGAAGCACCTGGCATTTGCTGCTGTAAAACTCCTCCAGTTGCTTAAAGAATTGCCAATTGAGAACGCACAAATCAATCTCCATCGGCCGAGAGGTTGTACGTTGAAGGATGGCACTCAGCCAACTGGAAACAAAACGAACTCGAGCTACCAGCTGCTGGATCAACTGACTAACGGGCATCATTTTGCGTTCTTGTCGTGACGAAAAAAGTGCAAGACTCCATTCAAACGGCACGAATCCTCGCAAAAGCATCATCCGCGTTGCGATGGCCGAGTTTGTATGGGAACCACGGACAAACGCCGTGAGGTGGTTGTTCACGGAGCAAAAGGCTTGATACTGGTCTCGAATCACTTCCTCAAAATCGATCCACGGCAATGGTTGATTCACCTGCATCTTCTGCTTGGTCAACGTGTCCTGCTGCAACAAAAACTCGTAGATTGCTTGCATTAATTGGAAAAACTTGGACAAGAACTCGACCAAGCTGTCCAAGTTGGCTGCCGAATCGAGCACCTCAGCGGACCTTGTCCTTTTGGTTGGCATTTGATCGGACAGCAATTGATTGGTAACCTCTCTTGGCTCCAAGACTTGTTGCCTGTTGAGTTTATACAGCATCAAGCGTCCCAAAAAGTCACTGGCGTGCTGCATTGCCTGGAACTGCATATGACTTTGCTCTTTGGCTTGCTCACGCTGAAGCAAAACTTCCTGTTGCTTTTGCTTGGCGAGGGCCGACAATGGCAAGTCTTCGACACAGGACGAGGGAGGCAAAAACAATGTCACAGCTTTGGTCAGCGATCGATGGAGATACTGCAAATGAGTATCTTCCGTGAAGAGGTTGCCCACGCCACCCACTCCATCAAAACAAACCATGTACTGGAGCTGTTGGCGCCACGCGACTGTGCTGAGGTCCTCGTCGGCGTGATGCTGGCCCTTGAGAAGATGCGACTTTGTTGAGACGACCCGACGCACCAAAGCCACCAAGATCGTCTCCAGTGAATTGGATTGGAGCTGATTCAGGAGTCTCCATCGCGGAAAGCTCTTTTGTTTGCGACGAACTTTGCCAACAAACCAGTTGAGCAACTCCCGCACCACTTTGTGGGCCGCATGGATCGCTTCTTTCTCTTTGCTGTTGACCACGTTGCTGACACTTGCACGTCCAAAACTTGAGCCAAAGAATTGACCAACAATCCACTCGTTTTGCTCGCGTTGTGGGCCTGGCTGGGTGTCATGCAACCAAACGATTCGTGTCACTTGACTCATCGCCTGCGTCGGGTTCTGCTCCAGTAGACCACTCGCAGTGGTGCTGGAACACACTAGAAACCACGGACGCCTGAATGCATCGCGCGAGAAGCTTCTCTGGGTTTTCTTGCGAATCGCAGTCATCAGCGCATCGAATTGGTCCGGTTGCACGAGCTCTACAAGGAAGACATCACTTTTTGCAATGAACTCCATGCAGTCTTGCAGGATCCACGAGGTCTGAAGTGAATCCAGAATCGTCAAGTGATTGAACAGTGGAAACAACTTGTTCAGTAAGCTGCGTGCCTGCACAATCTCGGGAGCCTTCCATATCAGTAAGAAACACGAAAGTTGATGCATGCTGTAACATCCATGAGCACCGCTACTGAGCGATTCGTAGAACCTTTTGGTAACTTGGTTGCGAAACAGATTGGGCTCTGAGATGTGATCTTTGGTCCCGGCAGATGCCACGAATTCTTTATCAAAGACCAGTTGGCCAGGTGGTTGGTCTTCGTTTTTCGTTTCCTTGTCACGACCAGCGACCATCACACCACAAGCAGCTGCTATCTGATGCAGGAAGAGGTCCAAATTGGTGGCAAAATCATGGAAAGAGACCGTCTTCGTAAGAAGTGTCAGCGCTAGCCATTTGAAACATCCATACACACTTTCTCGGGTGTCTGGAGTTCTGTTTTGCTCTTCGAGGGCACTCTGATCGGTCTTCAACTGGTTTTGGCCTCGCGTGGAGTCACTGGAACCAACTGCACTGCTTTCCTCTTCCTCCTCCTCACCTTCTTCTTCTTCTTCTTCTTCTTCTTCGTCACTGGTCTCCTGACAGACTTTGCTATCATCCCCAGTGGAGTCACTTGCTCCTTGAGCATCGAGCATCTCTGTCAACTCGTTCATGTTGATTCTTGCCTCAAGCTCTCTCGCGAACACCGGCATCTGTTTGATGGACGTTGTTCCAAAGCCGTAGGATTCCTCATAGAGTTGACCCAAGTAATTCGCCATTTCAAATGGAAACAAACCTTCCATATTGTTCTTCTGGGCTTCGAGGTGCAGAAGCCAGCGACTCTGACAGACTGCAAGCATTTGTTCCAGAGCTTCCAGTTTGTTCAGGATCGGACGCATATTGATGCCCCCACCGACAACCTTTTTCGCTGTCAAGCTCTTATCTGATTCGCTCTTGGACTGCTTTGCAACATCTTGCGTGCGAGTGCTGTCGGAGTCATTTTGACGAACTTGGTCTCGCAAACGTTGCACCATTTTTGGCTCAGCGCACGTCACGTCCGCTTGTTTGTCTTGGCTCTTGTTCGTGCACTTCGCCTGGTCTGCTGTTGAGCCCATGCACCCTGCCGGCAGCGATTGGACCAGTTCATACCAATCGAATTCCATTGCGAGAAGCTGCAGGACGTCATCGACAAAGTTTTTGTCCACCAAACGACCAAAGCGTTTCGTCATTCTGTGCAACGCAACCATCAACGCAAACACCTGTCGATCATTTTCGTCCATTTCGCCATGGATCCAACCGAACGCTTCTTCACTTGCCCTGCGGTGAAACGACTGCATGTGTCTCGCCAATTGACGTGCACTCTGACGGTGAATCCATGCCAGGGCGGCGTCTCCTAGGATACGATGTCTTGGTTCTTCGTTGGCGTCCAAGAGCTTTTTGTCTTGTGGGTCGATGGGTTTCGCAGTAGTCGACGATGGCGAAGAGCAAACGGGTGCAATATTGGTCTCCAGCCATCCCACAAATTGCTTTTCCATAAAGGTCTCCAGCCAGAGCAAATCACGATAAGGTCTGCCCTCGTTCCTCAGAAATCGTGACTCCAGCAGACACAAGGCCAATTGAGCGGAATCTCTTCCAATCTCGCGGTATTTCCTGATCGTGGCGAGCCGTTTCTGCTCGATTTGTCTGAAAAAGTCCTGTTCCACCTGTTTCTTTTGCAGTTGCTGCGCCAGTTCTCTCCATTTGAGCAGTTTGTTGGTGAACGCCACGGGGTCTTTGGTTGGATCGGCCATGGGACATGCCAGAAATTGAAGCTCCAACAGCTTGGCAAGCGCCTCGTTCACCAAAAGGGACTTTTCGAGGCGTTCACAGTCCTGAAACACACTCATTTCCCATTTTTTCGCCCAAAACTCTTCGAAATGCTGCTCCAGCGATCGGAGATCCAATTCGAAGTCAAAGACACTGATCAAGTGCGCGTAGTGGTCAATCTGGTCCAAGTTCACTGGATTGGTCGCGATCAAATACAATTGAAAGCTTGGTTTCGGACCAGAGTAAACCGATGAGCGTGGCGGCGGTGCGTGCGCCTGCTCTCGGGGCTCTTGGGTCGTCGCGTGGTTGAATGCATTCAGCATTGCAAACTCGTAGCGGAGTGCTTCAAGAATCAACCGCGAAGCTTCGTCGGTCGGCTCATGATTGAAAAGTCGATTCACGCAAAGCGTTCGTAACAGAGGTCTCCTCTGCATAAGACTCGCATCGGAGACACCGGTGCAAATGAATCGTCGAAGAATGGTCATTTTGCTTGGCTCAAAGTTCAACAGAATCACAGGCAAATCCCGTTGTCGACAGACCTCAAGTTTCATCTCTAGGTCTGATTCATCGCATCCCAGCACCACACAATCACTGGCGATTCGCTTCTCAAGCTCGAGAAGCGCTGGCTGCTGTTGCTGCTGGATGGATTGGTTCGCTCGTCTAGCTGCTCCGGTCGCTCCACCGGAAGATGTCGGGACAGCAGGCGAGGGAGATGCAGTGACAGCTTCAGGTGAGAATGAAGAGCCGACTCGTTTCACGCCAGTCATTGGCATTCCCGATGCAAGATTGGTCGATGCCTTTTTCATGCTGTTCCGTCGTTCGATGACAAGTCGTTGAGCAAGAATCGGCTGCTCGTTTGCATTGCCACCGATGCAATAGAACAAAAAGCGCGCAAGTAGCCCCGTGGGATCGACAATCAATGGACAGCTCCAGCAATTGTCGAGTGCGACTATTCTATCACACAGCAATCGGTTTTCGGTCAAGCCCAAATGCATTTTCCATAGCTTCACAACCAACGAGTCGGCCCAAGAGCCAAGACGCGATGTTACCGACGACGCAGCATTCCATGATATGCAGTCCTCGCCCATGAGACTCGTTAGGTCCCGCATGCTCAGCCATGGCGAGGAATCCGATCGTGCTCGAGCAGCATCACGAAGAGCACTCCACTGCGAAGAAGCCTTTCTCGGAGAGTTGGAACGAGTGGACTGAGGAGCAGGGATCACACCACACGAAAACCCGAGCTTCTTGTTCATCAGACTGTTGAGCCAGGGCAAGCACGCATACTTTTTCGCCTCACTGACGCTGCCATGAAAGCTGTACTCGACGCTCTCAACCAAAGCCATGGCAATCGCTTGTTGGGAGATTAAGTCCACATTGGCTCCTTCCAATAACGCGGAGCCACGGCTTTTCAGCGTTCGCGACTTGCCCAGCGCTTCTCTCCATTTCAACAAGCCCACAACCGATTGCTCCATGTCAACCAGTCGTCTCCATTCGGCTCGTTCACTTGCGAGTTGCTCGACATGCAACGAAAGCTCTGCGCCCTGCATGAGCAGCTCTTCCATTCTCGCACGTAGAATCCAACGTTTGATCTGTGCCTGCTCGTGCATATGATTGGCTTCGGCGGAGTCGATTGCCCGTACACTGATTGGTGAGGAAGTCCTGGAGCCAAAGTGGGTCTGTAGGTCGTGCCATCGCTTTTGCAGGTCCTGCACTTGGTGTAATTCCGCTTTCTTTTGGGTCCATTGTCGGTCCGCACCGAGTGCTTTTTCCTTGAGTGCGTCCACAAACTCCACGGCTTGTTCCATTTGCTGTTTGATTTGCGCACCACGTGCATTGTGAAACTCGAATCGAGCAAAAAAGTCTTTGAGAAAGGAGAGAAAGAGCGTCACATCGAGTCTCAACGTTCTCTCCTTGTCGGCGTAGTTGCATTCACTCGCTGACTCGGACTCGTTTGCAATCGTCACAATTGCATTGCGACGTGCCGAGGTCTTGGGTTCCACTGGTTCCGCCGAACCAGCAGAAGCAGGGTGTGCTCCTGCTAAGGCTCGATCTTCCTCGGAAGGATCGTCCGGACGATGCTTGAGAAAGATTTCAATGAGACCGTCGGCAAGATTGGGCCACGGGTCTGGAGCAGACACGCGTGTCGACATTTCCAGGGCAATCTCGTGTAAATCAGCAACTTCCACCGACTTGAGCATATGCCACTGAATCTGCGCGTGGTTTTCCTTGATCAACGATTTTACATGGTAGTTGGCTGATCCAAACAACGCCTTGCAGTCTTTCCCAGTGGTAATCAAATGCTCTTTGGATGGAAACGTCCAACAAACTCGTAGATTGGCGCGAACCCGTTGCATGAATTGGTCGAGGAGAACGCTTTCGGAGCAATCTTCCAGACTTTCAAACTTGGCGACAGCTGCCGCCACGATTTGTTTTCGTAGCAGTTGATATGCACCTTCTTGATCCTCATCGTCACCATCGTGTTGTTCCACGGACCTGCTGGGTACAGAAGTAGTTGTGGAGGTGGCCGCAGTGAAGATCAAATGTGACTGTTTTGTCTGCCAGAGATCTTGCACAAACATGACAAGAAGTCTCAACAACTCCTCAGTTTGCGCACCACTCTGCAAAGCATTCGGAATCAAGAGCAAAACCTGTTGATTGGACAGCGCAGTTTCAACCAGTAGTTGGGTCAATTGATCCACGATCGAAGGGCCAGTTTGGATGGAGTCAAGCGCATTTTCGAGCTTTTCCTGGTTGTGAGTCTCGTCGCCCTGACCAGGGGCTTCATCGTCTCGGTTGGCCCACTGTTTGGAGTCAACGTCGCCGCGGCAAATGCCTCGAGTACAACTCCAGTGAAACAACTTGAGCCCCGTCAAGGAGATGACGCCATTCCACAACAGATTCAGCAATGCTTCGTTCTCACCAAACAGCACCACGTGGCGGTGCATGCGGATAGAATACGTGAGGTGCATGAGCTGGGCAAACATGCTCTTGGAGGCACTCAACAGAAGCATGTCTTGACAGGGTCCGCTGTCCATGGGCTGCTGCTGCTGGAACGTCAGTTCTTGAAGCAATCGTTCTCGAAAGGACCCAAAGAGCTTCGGCGTCTGTAACAGCAACCGCCGCGACGTGGCAGCCATTGCAATCTCTTCAAGGAACTTTTGTCGGAGCGTGTTTTGGTAGATGGCATCGTGACCATAACGCAACAACATCAGCTGAAACGCCAAGTACCCGATTTCACTCTGGTAGTTGGTGTCCAATTCACGCGACTGCAGGTTGAAGTGCTTTTCACCAATTGTGCGAAGAATTACCGTCAACTGCTTCTTCATGTCTCTATTGTCGTCAAAGCACGCCCAGTAGACGTTCCTCACTTCACAGTACCACGCGCGATGCATACGATCAAGCCCCAGCAGCAACGATGACTCGGACGCAGAGTTGAAACTGACACTAGTGTGGCCATGTGCATTTGTTGCTCCTGAGCTGGTGGCAGTCGGAGAGCTGTTGCTGGTCTTGCCACTGGCTGAGTTGGTGTAGCCACCATGCACAAACACGGACGAGTGAGAGATCTTGAGCGTGCGGTGCAGAATCTCATTGAGATGGTGCAGATTATACACCAGTTGACAATTCCACGGTCGATTCATTGCGAACGAAAACGCCTGAAATTGAGCCACTTCAAGCGCAAAGTCCACGGTTGCCCGCAAAATGGTCTCACGCACACGTTTCCAGCCACCATTTGCAGTTCCTCCGCCACCTGTCAATGGATTCGCACCGCTGATTTCTTCAATCTCGATCATCTTGTTCACTTCAGCAGCATACTTCGCACTGATGCCACTGCTTGTGCATCGTTGCTGGGCTGATTCGGCGTCCCACAAGAGTTGTGGTTCCAGACTCTCGAGGAAAAGTGGCCGCAATTTCGTCTTGAAAATCGTCAGCAAATCATTTCGGGAAATCACGGGGATTCTCCACAACGCAAAATGCCTCAGAAAGCGACGGGTAGCTTTGGCAAGTGCGAGGTTGTTGGCCTCACTGGGTCTCGCAAAGCAAAGCGTTTGGGCAGTACCTCCGATCAGATTCTCAGAAGTCACTATGCGGTGCTGTCGCGGGCTAAAGAATAGCTGGTGGTCAAGAAGCACACGAATAAACTCGAGCTGGCTCTGATGTGCGCAATGCTTGGTCGTAGCATTGTTCACGGAAATCGATTCTGTTGAGGAAGTCGTGTGGTCGCTTGGCATGGTTTGAGATTGCTCGGTCCGAGCATCATTGTCTAAAGTGGACATGGGTGATCTGGCGCTGCAGCCACAGTTGCCCATGATATCAAGATCTTCTAAGAAGATAAAGTTTTGCTTGGAATTGAGCAAATCCTTTTCCCATGGCGCAATAATCGAGGATTCTACATCGTCTTCGTCACCATGGCGCCGTTGAGGGGAATGAATGTTGGGCTTTGCGAAAAAGCTGTCGCGTGGCGCAAACAGTGCAGGTGACAGCTTCATCCAGTCGACAATCGCGCGACTATGACGACTTCGAAACGTTCGATCCTCTTCCAGCTCGTTTTGGAATTGTTGTTCGTTTTCATTCCACACAAACCGCAAAAAGCAGCTCTTGCCGGAGCCGTTGGGTCCAAAGATGATGAAGGAACGGATGCCCGTCCGCAGCAGATTGCGACTCAGGCGAAGAAGGTTGCTGGTCGAGGCATTATTCACGACAAAATGGTTCAGATGTGAATCGAACAGCATCACTTCTTCGCTCGGAGCACCCGAAATCAAGTCGCATTGACGGCTCAGATTCGGTTTCAACGATGACCAAAACTGCACGAGACTTCGACTCTCGAAAAAGCGTTCGCCCTGATCGGCATAGATGCGCAGTTCGCCATGCAGTTTGAGCCTTTCTTTGAGAAACAAATCGAGTCGCAACCGCGCTGTTTCTTCCATATGTCCACCAAATCCCCACGAAAGCCCAAACAACACAAACTGGGCAATTTGCTGGTTGGTGTGGTCTTCTAGTTGAGATTCCTGTTGAAACAGTGCCGTCAGCAGTTGCAGACTGTTGTACACCAGCGTCTGGAAAGATCCAAACGAATAAATGGATCCATCGCTGGAAGGTACTGCTGACACCGCGTCATTGCGCACTTGCTGCTCGTAATACTCCAAAAGAACGGATCGAACCAGAAAGTCCACGGTGCGAAACACAAACAACAGCTTGTCGCGTCTTTCCTCAAGGGCTGGATTGTTCACGATCTGGAATTGGTGCTCCATTTTGCTTTGCCACTGGGTCAACAAGTGTTCATACGTCACAGCTTTGTTGGAGATGAACACGAGTTGCACCGCATGAAGCAGTGCGGGTGAGCAGGTTGAGATGTCGATGCTTTCGAAGAGAAGTCGAATACTTCGTGTGACCAGACACGACTGACCACTACTACTTTCTGGTTTGGTAGTTGTCGGAGAAGAAGAAACAGCGGACAACGACGAAACAGAAGCCTGTCGCAAAGCGTTCCTGCGATTAACACTCTGATTCGACGGCAACGGGGAGGCCGTTTCGAGAGACTGAATGCTGCGGTGCGCATCTCGATCAAGCAAGAGCACTTGTTGGCCGTCCGGAAGCACCATGTACTCATTGTCGCGATGAATCAAAGCAAGCAACGGTTCGATCCATTCCCCGTGCAACGTGCCGTCCAGGTGCAGCCAGATTCGGATCGTTCGCTCTACCATTTGTCCGTCATCTTCCGCCAACAGTGCGTCAATATCCTGCAGAGAATCAGCGTCGCGATACAGCAACTCACTCAACAGGCTTGTGTACTTTTCCTGATACGGAAGGTCCAAATCGATCCCATACAACTGATCAAGACTCAGCAATTGCGGGTTGATCGTGATCAACTTGGAGTCGATGCCTTTTCCAAAAGCTTTGACTTCTGGTACGGGGCCACTTGGATCTTCAGTGGATTGGCTTGCCAGATAGTTCTTTTCGACGTCTGCTGCATACTCTAATGCACATAATGCTCCATGAAGAGCCCGGATAATGGTACTTTTACCCTGCCCAGCTTCTCCAAACACAATGCTCCCGACGTATCGATCCAGACTGCAACACAAGTCCACTCCTTTGCGAAGCATCTCATCGTTCGGTGCGAGACGCGATTGCTCCAAGAAAATCATCATGGCATCACGCACCGACTCTTCTCGCTCCTGGTTTCGTAACGGGCATGCAAAGCCATCGATCACTGGAAAGTGTTTCTTCAGCAGTTGATTCCACACCGCGTCTTCTGGTGAGCCGGAAAAACAATGCGGCATGCAACTGATGATCGCATTTCGGAATAGCATTCGATCGCACATCAAGGCCTTGTCTTGAACAGAAGCTCCAGAACATTGAACCCGAAGCGTATATATCTCCTTGGTACGCAGTGCTTCAGCGATGGTCTTGCGTACAAGGAACGGCCCCAAAGACGCCGTGATCGCAGGCATTTCAGTCGAGGCCCATAAACTCGTATGAAGTTCCAAGAAGAAAGCTACCACGCTTCGGCACAACTGCTCATTGGCAAACCCATGACTTTCCAGCATCACTTTGGTAAACACTTCCATCGAAGGCGGAACGATGACAATTGGTCTGAAAGAGCCTTTGAGCGTCATGAACAAGGAGCTCTTTTCGAGTAGATGTCCTTGCATTGGCATGAAGAACCCACACGAACGGTAGCTACTTGCTAATGACTCGTGATGCGCATGATTCATGACCGGGTTGGACCCTCCAAGAAGCCGAAAGTTTCGTTTGGTGAAGCTTTCCAGCAGATTCCCATGCACGGCATGCAACACACTTGCCACCAGACGTGTCATTTCACGGAACACCATCCATCCGTTCATCGCAATGGTGAAGTCTATCAATCTTTGCCAGCTGCCATTCACTGTGGTTGTTGGCAGACAAGTGATTTCAACGTAGAGGCGCATCAGCATTTGAGCAAGGCCTCGCACCAACGCGGCCTTACCGATGCCACGTTGCAGACCAAACGGGATAATCAGATTCACTTGCTGGTGATTCAACGCGGAGAGAATCGCAAACACACAACGATTCGTGACCGAGGTCAGAATGATGGGCTGGTTCTGCTTCACAAAATGCATCCCCAATGGGATCTCAATCGGGCCAAAGACGCCTCGAAGCTCAAAGTTGTACTTGTGGGTGGGCAAATTGTTCATGAGTTCGTTCAAATGGCTGTGGGAAGTATTCAGCACCCGTGATGAAGACTCCACCGTTGCCGCCAGGTGACTTGGTGCTGTACGGACTGCTGAGGTAGGCAAGGCGTTCAACTCGACGATCTCAATGCGTAGCTGGTACTGCCACCGGAAGATGGCTTCTTCACGGCGGTTTTGTTTCAAAAGGGCATCGACTTCCTGCACGAGCTGCCACTGGTTGAGGGACCACACAATCAGCTGCTGAACTACGAGTACTTGATTGGATGGAAGACCGTTGCTCCCATTCCGAATGACCATCCCAATCAGTCCTCGTGCAAAGCTGTCGAGACATCCAGCGAGCATTTGGAGAATAGCTGACGTTTCTTTTTGTTCTGCTCCAACGACAGCGTTTCTACGAGGTGGATCTTCTTCGCTTTCTCTCTTTAGTCGCGATCGTCCGTGTTTCGGTGAAAATGCTCTCTTAAGCCAACTCTGCGTGAAGGCCTGGATCGACGTTAGCAGAGCTTGAGGAAGCGAACGGCCTATATGTCCGTACAATTCTTGAAGCATCTCATCCAAGGGGCTGCAATCCTCGTCACTCGCTTTCTCTTCATTGCGCGGATTGTCTTTCATCAGCACCAAGCGCATTGCGGCACTCAAGTTGTTCCCGCACAGCTGCAGAATGAGATCTTTTACTTGGCGTTCGACCACACTCTGGACTTCTTTTTCGACTTTGTGCATCCAGTACTTGATCGTGCCGACTTTCATCACGGCATCACCGAATTCGATCGCCATAAAGCTCTCCGTCGAAAAGCCTCGAATGGTCAGCACTCGGGACACCGAAAAGTCCTTGTGATGGCGTCGGTATTGGTACTTGGCGGACCGCTTGGTCGCAGCATGGTCTGACGCTTGAACCTCCTTACCTGGCTGTCGAAGACGATGATTCGGCGACAGCTTTGCGTCTTCGGGACTCTCGGTCGCTGCAGCGGCACCTGCCCCACCACGGATGGTCAGATCCACATCAAACGAATGGATCTCCGGGAAGCATTTCATCAAGAGTATCTGGAGATGCTCCATTGCTTCTTGATTGCCAAGCAAGTGGATCAACTCGGCATCTCCCAACAAAAACAGTCGTGGGCACTCGTGGCGCAGTTGCTGCATCCCTTTGTACACTTCTGCTAGCAATCGTTCACACGCTTCGACTTGCTCCTCCCAGTCAAAATCACCAAAGGATTCAACCAGTTCATTGAGAAAAGTGTTGCCGAGCGTCAGCGAAAGCACTGCGCTGTTGATGTTTTTCATTTTGACAGGATCCTGGCCTGCAACGGTGTAGTTTTGACTATATCTTCGTCCAAACGACCCCAGATCGCTTCCATTTGGTTCACTTGACGCAGCGCTTCTGCTGTGTCTTCTTCCATTACTAGATTTGGTTTTCGATTGATTGGGATCACCACCTTTGCTGGTCATGGACGATGGCAATGCCTCAAGAGCTTTGCCAGCTGCAGTGGTGGCAAAATGCAATCGTCTCATGCGTTCCGTCCAGGCCTGCATCGTTCTGTGGAAGCGACTCCAAGTGTCTTCATCGAGTATTCTGTTTTTCTTGCCGGGTTTTCTGGCTGGTTGAGACTTCTCGTTCATTTCCCGACGCCCACGAAGGTTTTCATTGGCATTCTCGCTTTCCATGGTTTCACCTCCACTGCTGCCTCCGATGCTGGTCCCCAACAAGTCTCGAAGACCTCCAAGTCGGAAAATAAAACGCCATTTCTTCTGAAACCTCTCGATTTTAAGCAGAATCTTGCGTTTGATGGCCAAGTCATCGACCAGCTCTTGCACTTCTTGCCGCCATGGGTTTCGATCTTGCAACAGTTGCTTCAACTCCACCATGACGTCTTCCATCGCATTGATTGTGGGCCCACTTTCTTCTAAAGTCAGTTCGAATTGTTGTTCTTTCATGACTGGGATTGGCATCATCGACAAAAACTGCTTGGCTTGATCAATGCGAGCTCGCACTCGAGCTTCGACGATCGTCGTCTCACACAACTCGAGGAAATGGAGCATTTCATCACGACTGAAATGCATTTGGATGAAATCCAACGTAAGTTGACTTCGCAAATCCTTTTTGGGGTCAAGTTCAGCGTCAAACTGGAACGCGAGATGGTCCACAAAACTCCATCGCTCTTCGGTGAAGCACCCGCTTGCAATGGCAAGAAACACACGATGGTCCTTGTCCATGCGTTCCAAACACTCACTAAAGTGTTGCAACAGACGCAGTTCCCATTCACAATTGATTTCTCGCCAGAGTTTCTTGGCCGCAAAATCGATGCGGCGCTTGAACTGTTTCAGTCGGTTGGTCACCATGCCTGGATGCACACTTGTCAACGCTGTGCTGCGCCATTTGGTATCCATGTCCCTCCACGACTTAAACCACTTGCGCATATCAAAAGAAGTCGCCACATGATCCAGCAATCGCTCACTTCGGGGCTTGTCACCAAAGTATTGAATGGTTCCATCGTCGCTCGTGTACGTCGACACATCATCTGAAAATCCCATGCCGGCATGGTTTGGATTGTTTGGGTCGTTGGTCAGCATGGCGATCCGATAGTCCTTTTCATATACCACAAACCGCTTCTTCAGTGCAAGGGCTTCCTGATCTTTTTCCACCAGAGCTTCCAATCTCTCCAAAAGCTTTGCTTTCTGGGCAGCATGATCTTCTTTCCGCTTGCGATAGGTTGTACTATGTGACACAGCGATCGCATCGAATTCCACTCTTTCACGTGTTTCCGAAGAACTGCTGGTTCCATTTGCTTCACTAGGCGAACAAGAAGGAAGAAGTGGTTCCATCTCCTCCTCTGCCTGGGAGAGGTTCCAAAACACCACACAGATGTCTTGGATTTGTTGGGACACGTGTTCGCTGGCTCGTTTCAGAATACTACTAAACGTTCGACAGTGTTCGCTTTCGCTTTCTTGAACGCGGGTCACACAAGTCATGTAGGTCTCGAAGGTTGATTCCCACGCCATCTCCGTCTTGAACAGGCTGTCTCGAACGTCATCCTCCAGCACTACCATCCGCTTGACCAGTTTGTCGCGCAGCAAATGCTTGAGTTTTCGCAGGTTGGCGCACTTGACATCAAAGCGCTGGCGAAACGCACAGTTGGGAAGCATCTCGGAGACGCTCGAAAGCCACAGAGACGCTTCTTCGACGGTAGTGGGGATTCTGGTGACGATGTCTGTCTTCGCATCCACGTCGGTGATGAACTTGTGAAGAAGACTTCGGTACAAACCAGGGAGAAACTCGTTGGTCTCCTGAATGTGATCAGCGATGAAGCCGTCGATGCCGTTGACAAAGGTGTGCCGATCGACCAGCAAAAAGCCAATCTGCATATGGTGCTCCATCTTGCGTGCGCGGGTCAGAAAATCGTCCCATTGGATGTGCTGCTGCTCATACTGATCCACATTGAGTAGAAAGCGATCCTCATCGGTATCCCGCTCCTGTTGACACAAGAGAAGACCGTTTGAATTAGGAAATCTATTGGTTTGGTCAGTGCAACCAAACGCAGCCGACCCACCTGATTCTCTTTTTCACGCACTTGAGTGACCAGTTTGGCGCATTCATTGCGGATATTCTACCACATCATGCACATCCACCACAAACACTGTCATGCGTCTGGTGCCAATCCATCGATGAAAGAAATAGATTGATTCCTTACTTCGATTTGACCAAAGAACGCATCAATGGCATTTCGCGCGTCTTTCATCTCGTTGTTGCACCTTTTGAGCGCTCGGCTCGAGGGTTTTTCAATCGCTTCGATGAGTTTGAGTTTTTCATGCGGCGCAAAGCGCATCAACACTGAATCAAAGCGTTGATCTACCAGCAAATGCGGCAAATGATCAATCTGACGCAAATATGCCATCACATACGAGTAAAACATCTCCACCACTTGGTCTTTCATCGGTGCCACGAGCAAGTCAAGACTAGGCGTTCGCCAAAACACGTCTCGTGTCAGTTCTTTGGCTGCATTCGTTGTGGTCGGGTTTTTCAACCGGACACTAGACGGATGCAAAAACATGTTGACCACAAGAAACGGCGTGTTGATCACACGTGACGCCAGTTGAAAGTGGTTGCGAAACTCGATGAGGTCGTTGCCGAGACGACGAGTCTTTTTGTCAGTATCTTGCCCTTTGTCAATATCATTCTGTGCAGTCGACGTCGAGTGGTCTTGTTGGTGCTGCTGCTGTTGCTGTTGCTTTTGTTGAGGATCACAATTAGCCTGGGTATTGTTCTTTGTGGCATCGCTTGGCGCGGGAGAACCTCGTTTGGTTCCTCTTGGCGTTGGTCCTGCAGAAGTCGTCTCGTTCCCTTGATGGAACTGCAGTGGATCGTCTTCCTCAGTTGCTTCTGCACCGCCGGACGGTTCGGATCGCTCCACCAATGTTTGATAATGACGCAAGCGACCTCTTCGGGTGGTACTCACCACAGTGCCACAAATGCTTTCATGAAAATCCGCCAGGAAATTGACAGCATTTTGAACGATCGCTTCGGCCACAAGCAAATCGACCAGCCGAAAGAACTGACTAAAGTGTCCTCGCGCAGGACCAATCACACGGACCATTTGAGGAAGTCCTGTGGAAGATCGTGTCGTCGGCGCGATGTGGGTCTCGTGCTGGTATTGTTCATGTAAGAGCAGTGCTATCTTCTCGATCTGCTGCTGGCAACTGCGAATGATGTGATCCATTCGTTGCTGATTGTACTGATCAACAATGGGCGTCGTTTAGCAAGAATACCACACGGTCCCGTTGAAGAGTTAACACCCGTTCTTCTCACCAAGGAGACCATGGCCATGTTGCTGATCTGCTCGTGCTTGAAGACACTGCTGGAAAGGCTTTCAATCTGAGGACCAAACACAGCGAAAGACCCGATTAGTGTGGCATCCGTATCAACAGATCAAACACTTGACGCACGTGTAAACAGCATTCTCGAACTCTGAGCAGCGTCTCTTGGCAGCCACGATCACACGCGAACAAGGAGCATTCTAATAGTGTCCTGTCAAGAGCCCAACAAGAGCAGTCAACTCTTGCGATCCACGCGATAACCCCGTTCAGTGAACGCACAAACACACATGCCTAACGTTTTTGTGCTTTTTGTGAACGAATTTGGTCTTCCAGGTGAAGAAATACACCATTTGTTGCAGCCTTGTGAGTGCCTGAAGGCAAATAATGTGGTCAAACGCGCGCTTTTCATCGATCCACGTCGCTAAATCCGTAAACTCCATATTGCCATCCTCGACATTTGCGTCCAGGCACTTGTTGACGTTGAACCTGGTGATTCCGTGCGGACTGAGTGTGAAGAACTCGTCATTGTCGCGATCGATCGAGTCCACATGCACAAACTCGAGCCAGTAAACACTGCGAAAGTGACATCTGGACGGCGCTGGTTGGCGTTTGAGGTACAACACTTCTTGCTCTTGGGGGTCATTCTGGTTGCTGTGCTGTTGGGAAATCATCGCGGCCAGGTCGGTGCTGGTGCCCGTGCGAATGCCCTGTTTCACACGCGGAATCTCGCTGCGAAGCACCGGTTTGTTGTGCGCAATGACGTCGATGGCGTAGCGAAGCAAAGGTGAACGCTCTGCGAATTCTAATGGTAATCCATGGTCAAGGTGAATGGGCGGCGGGTTGTTCCAAAGCAACCAGCAACCATAACATCACTCACTACACTCAAAGCCCGCAACTTGCGCATCTACTTGCGCCTTCCAATGGGCTTGTTGGGTGATCCCATCGACAATTCCGGAGTTTGTGCGGATCACTTGCACAGGCGACGTGGTGCCTGCAGGCATTTTGGCGATGGCAGGCAGTGCTGCAGCATATTTTTGCGCGATGCGCTTCTTGCGGATGGTCGGATCCCCACTGACGAGTCGCACCAACAACGGGTTCTCGCTGGATGGTTGGCTTTGACACGTTGGTTGCTGCAATGGCTGTCCCTGTAGCTGTTTAGCAAGTTCTTTCTGTGCCGATTTCTTGCCGTGGAGACGTCGAAACGCGTCCAACGCGCACTTTGGCGCCGGCGTTTCCTTTGGGCCTGGTGCAGCATGGTGCGCCATCGAGGCTTGTGACAAATGCTCAAAGGTCGCACTTGTCCAAAGGCAACCCACTTACTTCAACAACGCCATGGGACGCGACGCAACGCACAGCATAGCAAAACACACAAAAGCCCAAACGGAACGTTGCATCTGCTAATTGTATAAAGTCAAAAGAGAACGCGCCATTAAACGTCTTTCTATTCTTCCGTGTCTTTGTCATCGTCATCTTCGTCGTCGTCTTCCTGTTGGTCTTCCTCGACGGCGGCTTGCTCCTGCTCGTCTAGCTCCTCTGCTTCTTCCTCGTCCACTTCTTCCTCCACGTCCAGGGGCTGGTCCAAAGTGTCGTCCGACTCATCCACTTCTTCGCCTTCCTTCAAAGGTGGCGCCACAAACCATGGGATTTTACCACGCTGGAAATCGTTGATCATCTGCACGGCCACGTTGTTGAAATCGGCTTCGCCTTTCTGTAGCAATTTCCCATTTTTCTGGGCCAATTGCTCCAAAAAGTCCCATTCGTCTTTCCATTCTTCAATGCCATACACTTTGACCATGTATTCTTTCTTGACACGATTCAGAATGGGCAAAATGAACTCGGTTGGCTCCGGAAGACGCTCCGCACGCACCACGCCTTTCAACACAGTTTCGACTTCGTTGTCACCCGTGTTATCGTACACGATCCCGGGGCAATCGATCAAAAAGATTCGTCGCATCAAAGTGATGTACTGCCACACCTTGGTTTCACCTGGAATCGGTGCCACTTTGCACACTTTTTTTCTTCGCAGCGCATTGATGACCGACGATTTGCCCACATTGGGGTAGCCAATCAAGCCGACCGAGATTTGCTTCTTGTCTTGGTGTAGCTTTGCAAACTGACGCAGCAAATTGATCAAAGCACCTTTACCAAAAGCGTTGTTGAGACTCGCGTGGAAAGCAATGGTAGGCGTGGTCGCACTGAGGATCTGCACCCACTTCTTGGTGACCCAGTTGGGCACCAGATCGCACTTGTTGATGACAAAGATCAGGTGTTTGTGTGCCGCATTCTTCTTCAAGTGGTTCTCCACGTGGGCGCATCGCGTGCCCGGAACATTTCTGGCATCCAGCACTTGAATGACCACATCTGAACAATCCAGCACTTTGTACAATTCGCCCCAAATACGCTTCGATTGACCTTTGCTGAACACGTCGTGGGAAACTTCATCTTTGAACTCCTGTTCCACTGCAATGTTGCGATCCGTGCCTTTGGCTTCATACTGTTCCGTATTCGCCGCAGCACGCGACACCAGCGATTCGTAATCATTGGCAGCCAACTTGGCGCGTTTGCGCGTTCGTTTGCCATTAAACACGTCGTCGTAACTCTCCGTTTCCAGCAGTTTCATGCGTGTGACTTTCTCGGAATCCTGCAGCAGCCCCATGGGCAATTTACGCGTGCGCAACACCACCGAGTACGGATCGGCGGCCTTGAGCGACATTTCATTGCGGAATTTGTCCAATTCTTTTTGGCCCACCACGCGGGTGTTGCCAAACCATCGGCGATCCGGTTGCACGCGAGCCGCCTTTTGCATTTCCTGGCCGCCCGTTTTGTCCTTCATCATGAGCGATCCGCCGACGATTTTCCCCTTTTTGTTGCGGATCGGGCCGCTATTGCGGTACATGTTGAGGCGATTGATGGTGGCCTTGTCACGCATGTTGGCGGCCCTTTGGCGCTTGGGGATGGCGCGGTGCGGGTTGTCCGCGCTGGCTTTCTTGGTGTTGATGCCCTTGGCCATGGCTAGGAGAAGACTTTGGCTCTACTATTGGTGGCGGTCTGGAGAACGTCGAGACACACGGCTGAAAAAGCGCTTTGTGCTGGTGCTGGGGCTGCTGGGGCTGCTGGCGCTGCCTGCTGTGGACTTTGGCTTGAAGCCGGGCAAACCGCTTCCAAAGAGTTCCAAAGCTCTTCTTGCACAGCAACTGAATAGAAAATGGTTGGTGCTGCTCTGACACCTCGCATTTCAGCCAATCACATGAGCATGATCGTCTTTTGAACCAATCATCACTGCGCATTCACTTGGCGCGTTACTTGATTGGGGAAAACACATTTGTTTAGTTTCCACCAATCACAACCCTGCTTCGTCGCATCGTGGAGAAGTTGATTCCGTTGTAGGCATCATCCAGCCATGACGAGTCAGCAAGGTGGAAGTGGCGCACACAATGCTGGCGCGGGGCGGGCCACCGCGAACCGCGCACAGTTGGCTCCGTTTCTGTTTGAAAAGCACCTGAACCACCAAGAAGGAATCGCTGGAACGCTGTCCATTCGTCTCGTGGAAGCGCGCAATCTGCGACCAGCGGCATCACTGTTTTGGGTGCGCGCCTGCAATCCCTACATGATTTTCCGCCTCGGCAAGACCTCGGTGCGCTCACAGACGATTGTGGGCAACAGCAACCCTTCGTGGCGCAAAGAATTTCTCTCCATCAAGATCCCAAAGCTCAATCTGCGCCATCAACCACTCGCGGACCATTCTGACGTGCGCATGGAACTGATCATAGACGCGATGAACGAAGACTCGTTGACAGGCAAAGCCACGGAATGCGTGGGCATGCTCAATGGTTCATTGATTGGAAGCGCAGTGGTGGACTTTACTTCACTTCTTGAGGGCCAGGAGGAAGTGCTGGATCGATGGGTCACGCTCAGCGACACCATTGGCGTCACATCAGCGTCGTCGTCGTCGTCGTCGTCTCGCACCAACAAGAAGAAAAACAATGTGGAGAAAGACAAAGGCACCGTGTTGGGCGAAGTGCGCATCATTCTGCAGTACGAACCGCATGGCATGGAGCCCAAAGTCGGGGATATCGTGAAAATGGAAGGCTTTGGCAGCTACCCATCGTCCATTTTACCGCCTATCGCGGATTTGGAAATGGAAGTCAAGCGCACCAGTGGTTCCTATCTCCTATGCAGTTACCGCAACTCCATGGGCTTTGAAGTGAATCTACGGCTGCACCGCTATTGCGTGTTTGTGTCCCACCGCAAAAGCGTGTTGGACCAGGTGTATGTCGAATGCATCGCCAAACCGGTGGAGTTCGTGTTGAGCACGCCATTGGGCAAGAGCTGCTACGAGATCGCGCGCCCTTACGTGCAAGTTGCCTCGACCATCACCTTGCCAGCAATTCTGGCAGTGAAAACCACTGTTTTCACGACCGTCCGCGCATCCACCGCAGTGCTGGGGGCTATTTTCGCGGGCGAGCATTGACAGTGTTGTGTTGGTGTAGGCTTGTCTCCATCTCCCTTATGTATCCGATAAGACCCAAGTTCCTCATATAACTAACCGATAATTGTTGCATTGCGTCTCCACAATCTGAGTCAGGTAGTTTTTATCCAATCAGTGCCAAGGACTCCGACTGATTGGCAAGTTGAAGTCCGACGATAGGAATGGGAGGGAAGACGGGGGAATGGGGAAGGGGGGGAAGACGACGGGGAACTGCAATGACAGCATCTGCGCGAAGACGTGCGAAGGCAGACCAGTGCTTCGAATCCGATAGAACAATAGTAGCTGAAGCACAGGAGGTTGGTGGGCATCTCGTTCGTCTGGATGGCCTCCGTGGGGTGTGTGAGGTGGGACGAGGCTGGGGCTGCTTGGTCGTGATGCCATGATGCCGTGATGTGATGCCGTCATGGTGTGCTGCCATGCTGCAACGTGCTGCCAAACAAGGTTTTGCCAAGAAGAAACAAACGAGAGCATTGGAGATGGAAAGCCTGCAACAAGTGGATTTGAATGCATTTCGTTCTCCCTGCGACACCAAAAACTACCGATTGTTTACGCTGCCGAACGAGCTCGAAGTGCTGGTGATCCAGCGAGCACCTCAGGGACCGAAACAACCCGAAGAAGAGCCCGACAGCGTCGATGATGACCATCACCCGAGTATCGGAGAAGAAGGAGATACTGAACCATCCGAGGATGAAATAGAAAACGATAGAGAAGAGGAAGGCGAGGGAGAAGAAGAAGGAGAAGTTGTTGGAAGCCACCATGCCGCAGCCTGCATGAGCGTTGGTGTCGGCTGCATGATGGACCCCGAGCATGTCAAGGGACTCGCCCATTATCTGGAGCACATGCTGTTCATGGGAAGCGAAAAATACCCAGATGAGAATGCGTTTGAAGCGTTTCTGAATTCCCATGGCGGGTACTGCAACGGTGTGACCGAGTGCGAAGCAACGCGGTTCCTGTTTGAGATTGATCCCCAGCATTTGCGTCACGCACTCGACATGTTTGCGCAGTTCTTCATTTCGCCGCTCTTCAAGCAGGACTCGATGGAACGAGAGTTGCTGGCCATTGAATCGGAATACAATCGAGCAATGCAGAATGACTATGTGCGCCTGCAGGTACAGAATCTGTTGTTGGCTTGGTTGACGCTTCTCGTCAAAGAGAAGTTCCTCACCAGTAGTCTGTGTTCTACGTTCCCACAGCAAGTGCAATGTGAAACCAGTGCCAAGGATCATCCTTTTCGAACGTTCACCTGGGGTAACAAAGAGACTTTGGAGACCATTCCAACCGCCAACGGCATCAATGTGCGTGAAATGATGCTCCAACACTTTGCAAAGTACTACTCCTCGACAACCATGAAACTCGTGGTGCTTGGAGAAGACTCCATCGAAGAAATGCAGAAATGGATCATCGAGAGCTTCAGTTCAATTCCCAAGCGTAACCAAGAAGCTGCCCATCACGCAATCAAATCGTTCGCGAACCTTCCACCGCCATTTGGTCAGCTTGCCGATCAACAACCCGCTCTGATCAAGATTATTCCGATCCGCAAGATGCATTCGTTGCACTTGTATTGGATGCTTCCAAACTTGATGGATCAGTATCGCCAGAAGCCATGGGAGTACGTTTCGCACGTGCTCGGGGACGAGTGCAAAGGATCCATCTCGGATTTGGTATGTGCAGCTCAGGTCCTTTGGGACCACCTGACCAGCCCTTTTTTCTCATTATTGTAACCTGTCAAAACAGCTCAAGGAGAAACACTGGGCTACAATGGTGTGCGCTGGGATTTCAACCCAGGACGCGTACGAGTTTGGTTCTTTCGGAAGCCTTTTCGAAGTGAACATAATTCTCACCAAGAAAGGTCTGGCGAACTATCAACAGGTTGTGCAGATGGTGTTCGATTACATGCGTTTCCTGCAGCAGAAGCCTCTCGAACGCTGGATCTTTGATGAATTGAAACAGAGTTGCCAGATCGCTTTCCGCTATCAAGAAGAGCTCAGTGCCATGACCACCTGCAAGTCTCTTAGTGGCTTGATGCAGGAACGATATCGCGTAGAACGGAAGGATCTGCTTCAGTACCAAGTCATTCAAGGCGAGTTTGATTTGTTCCAGACCCAAGCACTTTTGAACTGGATGACACCTCAGAACACTCGAGTCATCATTCTCTCGCACTCATTTACTTCAGAAGAAGACCAAATGCAAGCGGTGAGTTCGTGAACCCGAACAAGCGTTATCTGCTCTATTGCACTGACGCATTACTGCTGTTCTGTTTGGATGGATGGTTATAGGAGCGATTCATTGGGGTTAAATACCGCATGGATCCTATCGAACCTGCGGTTCTTGATGCTTGGAGAGCATTCTCGAGGGCAACAACCGACAAATCCATGAGTCTGCCGCAAAAGAACTTATTCATGCCAAAGTCTTTTGAGTTGATCACTGTGAGTCCAAACGAACCCAACGAGCTGCTCTTACCAGAAGATCCTCCAAGCTTGATCTATTCCAACGTCACGACCAAGTGCTGGTACAAGCACGACAAAACTTTCAAGGTGCCAAAGACCAACGTTTGCTTCTTTTTGTGCCTGCCGTCTTTGGGCCTAGATGTGAGCCATTATGTGAGTTGCAAGCTATATCTCAGAGTGGTGCAAGACGCGTTCAAGCAGGTGGTGTATCAAGCCTTTATCGCCAATCACGAGCTGGAGATGTCACTACACGATACCACGGACCTCGAGTTTCTCTTTGCCGGTTTTTCATCGACGCTTCACGTGTTTGTTGAGGAAGTGGTGTCGAAACTCTTTGATGAACAGCTTACCGTCAGTGACGATCAATTTGCACTGGTCAAAGACGAGTTACTCAAAGAACTCCGCAATGCCAATCTCAAACCGACCGTCAAAGCCAGGTACATGCGTCTTCAACTGCTAGAAGAGAACACCTATTCGATTGAAGCAATGGTGAAAGCAGTGGAAGAGGCAACGCTCAGCAATGTGATTTCCCTTTGGAAGGGCAAAATATGGCAAGGTGCGGCGACACTGCGAATCCTCGTGCATGGCAATGCCTCCATGCAAGAAGCCTTGGGGTTTGTTCGAACGATGGAGGTTCCCATGGCAAGACTTGTGCAAAGCAGTAACTGTGGGAGAGCGTGTGATGCGTTTCCAGAACCGAAAACTCCGTTCACACCACTGCGTCCGCAGACAATTGAGCTTCCTATGACCTCGTCAGGGGTGCTGTTGCGTGATACAAGCGATCACGACGAAGAAACCAACTCCAGCGTTGAAGTGTATTATCAGATTGGTCCACATAACTTTGAAGACGAAGCCTATTGCGACGTATTGCAGCAGATCATGGGTGAGCCATTGTTCCACCAGTTGCGCACCAAGCAGCAAATTGGATATGAAGTGTATTGCTGTGTGAGAGACACTCATGGGATCCTGGGATTCAGTGTGGCAGTTCAATCAGCTTCCCACGCCACTGGCCAAATCGCGTTGTGTATTGACAGCTTCATGCAAGATTACTTCGAAAAGTACCTTCAACGAATGGATCAAACGAGGTTTGAGAGACATCGAGTTGCTGTGTTGCGCAAGACAAGTCAAGAACCGACCACATTACACCAACAAAGCTGCCTACTCTGGGCTGAAATCCAATCACGTCGATATGCCTTTGACGCTCGCCAGCAGCTTGTCAAACACTTGTCTTCGTGTACAAAAGACCAGTTGATCGAACGTTATCATCAGTGGATGATGCCGACCAAACCATCTGCTACGTCTGACACTGTAACGAGCTCTACTCAAGACGTGGCTGGTACACGGAAACTGCGCGTGCACGTCGTTGGCCAAAGCAGTACAAAGATTCCACTGGAAACACTGCTCGACGAAGACGAAGCTCCTCATATCATCCATGATCTACACGAGTTCAAAGCAGAGCTCCGTTGCCACCTCTGAGGATGCTGAATTCAAAACGCGCAAAGGCCATAGACTGGAGGAAACTAGTTGACAAGATCATTTGGATGGATTGCGCGCATCGTTACGACTGTCGCTATTGGTCCTGTTCAAAACTGAGTGAAAATCAGGTGCCATGCCGGTTCTCATGCGCCTCAGCGGAGTGAGATTGATGCCGTTGCGAGTGGTGCTCACACTTGTGGTGCCGATGGTCCCACCATCCACGCTAGATTGTGCGAAATGCATGGCAGGCTGCAAGTCCAATGAGCTGGGTGATGTCGTCAAAGTCGTGGAGGATCCGTCGTGCGATTTAGCAACCCCGATGGCACCCGTGACTGCTGGATTTCCGATACTCTTGCGACCCTGTAAGGGTACGCTGTCTCGAGCATTTGTCGCATCTGTCGTGTTGTGACTTCGCATCCGCCGCTCGATTTCATCTATCCGTGAACCAATGTTCTCCATTTGCATGTGAACTCTTGCCGTCAGTTGCTCCATATCCATCGACACGCGGCTGACTTGGCTCAATATGGTGACAAGGGTGGTTTCTAGCGCTATGGCCCACTCGGGAACCCCGTCACTTCCCAGAGAAGGATATAAAACTGGCGAGCCAGCTTCTTCACCTCGTGTGGAGTGGACCGATCTTACCGAAGCAAGCGATGCGATCGATTTTGCACTGCCTTGATGAGTTGTATGCTTCAATGCCGGGAGGTGAATCGTTCCCGGAGGCTTTGTGGTTGCAGCTCCATCATTAGACGAACCACCTCCAGGGTTACTCATGCCCTGTGTAAGACCAGCTTCAGTAGTACTCTGATCTGTCGTTGTTGCGGGAGGATCCATTGGTGGTAATGAGCCACGTATCGATGCCATTGAACTACTCATCTCCTCTGTTACGGACGACGCACGAGTGATGCTTGACGCTTGCCTTAGTCGCCGACGACTTCGCGATTTGGAATGGAACGTCTTGGATAGTTCCTCGATGCGACTGCGAACGTGGTCGACATTCACTTCCATCATTTCCAACATGGTCATCTGGCGATCCATCGGATCACTCAGTTCCTCGTTGCGAACGAGTTGCTTGCAGCGTCGATACTTGTGCACTGTGTCATACAACTTTTGCTCGGCGATGACCACTGCGCGACGGCGGAAAAAACTATGCGGGCACTCCTTCCATCTACTCTGCGCAGCGCGCAACTGCATGGAGGCCTGAATGGCCCGAGCCGCTTGATCTCGAATGAGCCGTTTGTGTTGTTCGCGTCTCAGAAACGCGTTGACTTTTCCTTCCGAACGCGTCAGCAAGAGCATATTGCTCAACACGGCGATAGTAGTTGCTGCAAAGACAGTTCCGCAAAAGCCTGCAAACACCGCTGTCACACGTCCAGCAGCGGTGTGTGGAATGATATCGCCGTACCCGATCGTGAGCATGGTGATGAGAAAACACCACATAGCATCGTCAAGTCCGATGGGTTCGCAGCAATTGCTGGTGGTGAAAGCACACACGAACCTCTCAAAGCAGAACAGCAAATAGCCACCGATGCCGATGATGGACAAGGGCACGATCAGCATGGTCTTGAACGGAATGTTTTTCAGACAGGTCTTGAAAAAGAACCACGTCGAGTAGTCGATGCTGGTCAGTGAGCTGATGAACCATCCGTTGGAGGAATTGAAGGCACTTTGGTACTTGACCACGCGAATCACCAGCAACAGGCGAACCAACATGACAAGACTCAATGTCAGAAGAAGCACAGGAAAGGCGACGTCCAGAAACTCGAGCCCAGGAAATGGATGCACCAGCATGACGACGCTCTCCAACAAGAAATTGTTTTGCAATGGCGATCCAAACAAAGTCGCCGACGGTGGAAGCACGTTTTTCATTTTGAGAACGTCGCACTGGGCCACGTAGAAGCGATAGACGTTGAACAACAAGAGCAGCGTTGTCAGTGAAATGATGGAACGCAACACGAGTAGAAACATGAAGCCTTGGTCTCTGGTGGGTAGCTTGGCCAGTTGGTCGGTGTCGAAGCAAGCCACACATCCCGACGCGTCCACGGGGCAGGGTGTGGCCATGGTCGTCGTGTTGATTTGCCACGCGTACTCGAGCTGAACAACCATCAGAACTACACCGACGAGGCCCGAAACCAGTTGGAAAAATGCCGATTGGCGTTGCTGATGCACCAGTCTCTCACGTTGCTCCATCACCGAAGTCACGTGGTTGCCCAGCATGAAGGCATGACGAGCAACGGAGGTGGTCTTTGATGCTCGACGGTCCGTGACACTGGCACTCGCGCTGCTTTCAAACAAATTGTTGGTACTCTTGGCAGCAAGAATGGCTTTGCCTGACGGGGTGCTGGCCAGCATGTCCAGCCCAAGGTTCGATTTGGATCGCACCAACAGCATGGCCAACTGTTTGTCCAACGCAGCCTTGTTGTTTTGTTCTGGATCCATCGGAGTTGGGGCCGTCGTCGATGTGGACGTGTTTGGCGAAGCTTTTAGGTCGGGTGGAGCATTCATTTCCACCACTTGGGTGGTCATCGAAGGCACCGACTGGAGCGGCACAACTTCATTGGAAAGGGTCATGACCGAGGCCTGGATGACAGTGGGTGGGTGGGTGGGTGTTTTCTCAGGTGTACCTTGATGCTGGGTGTGTCAATCCAGAGAACTCCATTCACTGAGCGCCGACTGAATGGAAAACTCCCCTCAGCAACAACAACAACAAACCCTTGCAGAGAGCAAGACACGCTATCTATTTTTCACAGCCCGGTTTAGAAGTTTGCTGCAGTCGTCACCACTTCCCGCGCGCGGCTGCTGTTCTTCATCAAGTCCACCACCACGAACCAGCGTTTTTTTTCACCCCCGCCAACTCGGTTGCTTTGCTCGTGGAGTCGCCAGCGATCGTCACCGCAGTGCACTGCGTTGAAGCTGTTTGTGGCGTAACGACTTTTGACTGCGGCCCAAAAATATACCCTTTGCAAGCGATGAATGCGCGAGGAGGGGACTGACTTGCCACGGTGGAAGATGGCCCCGATTGGAGGACTCTTTGGGAGAAACGATCGATTTCAACGACACATCAAAGCAAGACTCTGCATCCTGCCTGTAGCGGAGCCAGGGATTCATGAGGTTCCTTCGCGACAAGGTGCTTGAATGGACCTCGAACACCTGATTGATATGATTTGGGCATGTTCGAAGAGGTGGAATCAGCTCTCGGTGCCTGTCGGTCAGGAATGGATGTATGGATCGATGGATGGAAAGCAGCTTGGTGGCGTGCGGTTTTCATCGGGTACGAGTTCAATCGTGAGGACTGGCCGACCAGTGAACCAACGTCTTTCTCTTTCTCCAATCTCTTGGGTTCGTTGGTTCGTTGGTTCGTTTGCTGCGATCCAAAAGAGTCGGAGCATGCGAAATGAACAAGAGAACCACGTTGAACCCATGGATTGGCATTGCAATGCACGTCCACAACCAGTGAGTGCGTTGCTGCCATCAGTCTCGCGTGGATGCACATGCCATGCCAGCCTTTCTCCAACTCAACTTGATGTTTCAAAGAAGTGGTTTGGTGCATGGAGACTTTTCAAGAGTTTCGCTTTCGTTCTAACGAAGATCGCTCGGATGCCTGGTTTGTGGCGAGATGAGATGCGTGAGGTGTGTACACTCAGTGAGTAGCTCAAAAGGTCCGAGGGCTACCTTCTGATGTGCTGACAAGTTTCTATCACTTGGACGGTCAAGGGCTCTGTGAAGAGGACGGCACAAGGGGGCGACAAAGCGGTGCTTTTGCTTCAAGCTCACCAACTCCAAGGGATGTGGTGTTGGCGTGTGGTCCTCAGAACGAGTTCTCGGACGGACCACTGCCAGGGCCCGTACCCGTTCTCTTGAGGCTGTCTGTCGGCCTGTCGGGGCATGGCGAGGGCTACTGGTGGTGTGGCTGCTGAGATCCTGGGCATTTGCCGTTTTCCTCCTGCAGCTCTAGAGTCCCTTCGCCAAAAGAGCCAGAAAGAATGATACGCACTGCACTGACGGTCATGACTGCCGCTTTGGCGAGCGTCGGCGCCCAGCAACAATCGCCGGCATTCGAGTCGGAATCCACCCCGCAGGCCATCTGCCAACCGATGGATTTCCAGGACCACCAGTCCATCTACAACAGAGTCAACGAGGCCATCGACCTCAGCAATCGCTTGTCCAAGTGGGTGCTCTCTTTCAAGGATCCACTCGCCATGCCCACCAAAACGCTCGACCCGCTGCCGTTCACCGTCTTGTTCTCGGATTTCGAGATCAAGCCGACCATCCAAATGGCCAGCGTTGCGGGCTTTTCCAACATGCAGGTGCACCATGTGAACGCGATTGATCACACGGTGCTCTCGGCCGGGGTTGGCTTTGCCAACGAACTGCTTCTCAAGGCGACGGTCAACCTCCACATTGCGCAAAAGAATCGATCGTGGTTCACACCTTGCTGGACTGATCCGTGGCATCCGGTGCAGTGCAACGCCATGGACACCACGCTGGAGATCGACTTTGGTGTTGTGGAGGCCTCAGGGGATGTCATCGTGCTTGCCGAGATCCTCGAGTGCGCCAAGAACATGCCTGCCACCACTTGCTCGGATGTGACCACGGGTGATCTGATCAAGAGCGTGATCACCATGAAACTCGATCGTCTAATCAGCCGGTTCTGGCTGCGCATGCAACGGCTCGAGATTCTGTCGGTCACGCCGAGTTTCACCAAGGTCACGGCAATGAAAGCAGAGCTGACCACCCAGTCTTGGCTATTGAACAAGCTTCAGGAGAAAATCTCGTCGTTCTCGTTGGAAGAGCTCAACAAACATGGCGCCGTGTACACCACCTTCATGTCGTTTGCGGGCCAAACGGTCAAGTCGTTGGTCAATTTCATCATTGAGCATACTGTGGCGACCAGATTCGGCAAGACCTGCCTCGACAGGAACTGAGCGCCGGGCATCGTCGAGAGCTAGTGGCCACTTGACCTTGTCATCAGTCAACAGATTTGTTGCCTAGCAAGGCGACCAAGGATGATGAAGAAACGAGACCCAAGCATGAACCCAACCAGAACAGAAAGCAGGGCCATGACAAGCGATAAATAAACCCAACTCCACAAGATGCCTTTCGAATCTGTTTGATCTGTTAGTTGAAAACAGTCCTAGCCATAGCAATTGGCGAACCCCTGCGAGATGAGTCTAATAGAAAAAGCCAATGACCTTGCCGCCAGTGTGTTTGCGACGAGCTTCGTGGTGGTCCATGATGCCGTACGTGGTCGACATGACAATATGACCGAATTGGCGCGAGGGCAACAAGTTGGCAATCCACTTTTCGTAGTCGGCCAACTTGATGTCAAAGCGTGGCGAGATGACACCGCACTTGTTGATGCGACCCTTGAGTTCCACCACAATCTTGCCGGCACGGTGGTCATCGACAATCTCGAATTCACCAATGTAACCTGATGGCACACATACAGACACACATATCATCAGCCAAAAGGCTTTCCTTCTGCATGGCCCATAGCGACGAACACCACTCACCGTTCTTCTGCATGACTTGCAAGAACTTGACAATGACCTTGGAAGAAGGACGGATCAACACCTGACGCTTTCCGCGCTTTTCGGCGTTGTACATGGTCTTGAGGCAATCGGCAAGCACATTCATACGCACCATTCTAGCAGAAGAAGGGCAAAGCGGCGTTTAATCTCTTCGTTCCCGACGGCCAAGGACAAACACGTTCGTAAAGGCCCGCCCGCATCCTCACATTCCCTTGGTCCAGCCAGCCAGCTTCCAAAAGGCGGAAGAATGGTGGTGGTGGTGGTGGGCAGAAGTGTGTGTGTGTGGGGGGGGGGGGGGGGAGCCTTTTCGTGTCGCCTCCAAAGTGCCTTGGCGTCCAAATCAGAAGAATTCACTGGTTGGTTGGCTGGCTGGTTGGCTGATTGCAACCAGCCCGCCCGCCAGCCAGCCATCGAGCCATCTATCCAACCGCAAATGGACGCCAAAGGCACTTGCATGTGGCATCTACCAGCCACCAGCAAGCATTTTCACTTGGACACGAGCTCTTTTACGATCGACTGATCGTCCATCACGTCGATCCCCGTCGCCTTTGCATTGCTTTCGACTCGTTTCACTCACTTACTTGGCTTTTTCTCACACGCAAACAGAAGCGAAAGTTGGAAGTCTGTTGGACAAATGAGCCACAAGGCTGATGGTGGATGGTGCACACTTGGAGGAAGCTTCAGAACCAACCAACAGCCTAATGGTACAGTGTACCACTTCGGAGTTGGTTCCCCTCGCCAACACCATGCACCACACCAAATGGTACACTACGGAGGCGCAATCAGTTAATAACGGTTAGGTTCTTTACAAAAAGGCGTGCCCCCTCGTCCCAAGCCCCACCACAACCATACATATGGGACCATGACTCAGTGATCCACTGGGTAGATCCGATTGAGTTTGTGGAGTTGTGGAGAGCGTGGAGATGCGTTGTTTGCTGTCACAACGATTGCTCCGTCGCTTTTGGTTCTGGAAGAGTCAGGTTCTGGTTTATCTTTGGCTTCTTGGAGCTGGGTGGTTCCAGGCTCTGGATTGGGGGGCTCTGGGACGGGGCCCGACAGGGCCAAAGCCGTTTCTAGCTGATCCATGCCCGAGTCGATGCGATCGAGGCGAGCTCTTGCTTTGCGCTTTCGAGCTTGTTCCAGTTCGTGAAGCAACGCCTCGTGACCCATCAGTGGGCTGTGGGCCGGAGGCAGCTTGGTTTCGGTGGTGGCGATGGTAGGCAATGCGGTCAGGGTACCTGGATCGCTGGTGGGGACAGCCGTGGCGGGGCCGTTGGTGGCCTCGTAGGCGTTGTATAGCGCTTCAACCGACGCGCTGCTTTCAGAGACGCGACGCTTGAGCATTCTCTTGGGCTTTTCTGACGGCGATTTTGAAGGTCCACACTGAACGGTCAACGACGGACGTTGCAGGCCTCTCGTCAGATGTTCGCTTGCTGTCGACAATTCACCTTCAGTTCCCAGCCGGGAAGACACTGACTCGGTTGTTGATGCTGGATCCACTGCGTTCAATGCTCTTGTTCCAGATGTACCACGAATAGTCGCCTCCGTTGCCGCATAAGCTTCTTCAAATGCTCCAAGCTCGGATTGGCCTGTTGACTTTCGCCGAGTGGTGGCCATGGGTGCCCTCTTTGGGCGACGTCCCATGTCGATCGCTGGTGCTTCGATCAAAGCTGCTGCCGTGGCTTCTGCCGAGTTGAGTGCTGCGTCAAGTTGTGGTGAAGCAACTGCAGCCATATCGGAAGTTTTTGGTGGTTGTGTGCAGGTATCATCCGGTGCAGTAACATCAGGCAGCTTCTCATGAGGGCCAAGTCCAAGCGCCACTCGCGCTGCGTTCAGTTCTTCCTTCGAGGAACCATTGGACGAGACACGTCGTTTTAATCCTCTCTTTGGGTCTCGTCTGCCCGCCGGAGTGGCAGGAGCAGATGAAGGGACGGGGGTAGTTGGAGAGCTTGGAGTTGCTGGTTCGAGACTGACGGGATCAGGTGGGAAAGGAGCATCAGGCTCCTTGACCCGCGAGGCATTAGGTGGTGGGCATTCGTTTCCTTCTTCTGCGTCTGGTATTGGCGTGGATTCGCATTTGGCTGCTGAAGAAGAAGTATCCGCTTCTTCCCTCGGGTTGTCTTTGGCCTTGAACCCAAGGGCCACCTTCACTCCTTCCAGCGCGTCGGCAGCTGCTTCGCTCACCGACCGGCGTTGTCCGTGGCTGCTGCCTTTTTTCCTCGCATGCTTCTTGCGAGGCGTCTTGGGACTTCCCACTCGTGGTTGATCTGGTGCATTTCCTTCCGCGGTGACGGCTTGGTCACCAGGAGGATTGTTTTGTTCGGTGCCACCGACCTCCATGGCCGTCTCAACCGCCGGTGGCCTGGCACGGCGTGCCAACTCAATGGCCCGTTGAGCAGCTTCAATGTCTTGCGGTGCTGCACCGTTTGCCGAGAGCCGTTTTCGCAAGTGTTTGCGTGGTGGTTTGGCTGCTGGGTTCTTGCCTTCCTGCGGGGTTTGCTCGACTCCTTCTTCTTCTTCTCCGACGTGTTCAGCGACGGCATCAATGGCTTCCATTTGCTGTTTCTTGACGCGTTGGTCTTCCTCTTTCTGATCCAGCTGGATCGACATGGCACTCTTGAGGTGGGGCACACTGGACGTCATGGCCGTGTGTTTGGCCGCATCTCGTGCCAGCGCATGGATCCATTTGTTCTTTTGCCGTTGGCGCCATCGCAAAATGAAGCCTTTGACGACCGATTCGACGATCATTCGCGACACGCGCTCACGGTACAAAAAGATCTGTTTGACTCGATCACGTTGTTGTTCATACGGCAGCGAGCGGATGCCGAGGTGGTGAATGCACAATAGACGCAGAAACTCGTTGAAAAAGCGTCTTCTTCGAGGCGCAAACGCCGAAGGAGGCTCGGGCAGTTGCTCTCGATCTCGATTGCCTTGGTCTTCGGAAGCCCGTGAGATCGATTCTTGCGGCAGATACGAGTACTTGGACGAGTTGGTTTTGGGTGGCGATCCCAGCACCGACGAATTGGTGCGTCGACTCACAAACGACGAAGTGGATTTGATGATCCGCTCGCGCACTGAAAGGGGCCGGTTGTTGGAGTGCTCGAGTTCGATCAACGCCTGCACGTGACTGCGAAGCTGCAAAAACGTGCTTCGGTTCTTTCGCGGATCAAAGCGCAACCCGGGCGGAAGCTCCTACACACCACAAACAAGCGTCGGCGCCACACCAGCGACCGTCCCCAGTCAGCCAAAAGCCGAGTCGTGGACACTCCATGCGAACGACCAAACACCAGCGATCTAAATCCGACCATGCCCAGATCAAATGCAAAGCCAAACAATCCGAGTACTCTGGGAGGAGGAGGACGGTATAAATACTTGAAGCATCCTCACTTTGTGCCACCACACTCGTCAAGCACCAGGCTTGGCCTCCTCACTAGTCTCTGACTGCGGGATGGCAGCCAAAGTTAGAATGGAAGAATCGGGTGGAGAGGATCATTTGACCAGTCTTATCCCACCAGCGAGTCTGAGCCCATGCCGCCAGTGGTAATGCAACCTTTTTGCAGATCTGCATGCAGCCGAGATCCGCCAAGTAGTTGTAACCCCGTCCCATATCAGACAGGTCATCCACCCCATCGCCAAAGCCAGGAGCGACTCGACTGCATCAACTTCCCATTCCATCCTTCCAATCCCCACGCCACACGCCACACGCCACACGCCACATGCCACGAGCCACATATGACACACATCACACACGTTTGACGTACCATCAAAAAGCTGGAAAGCTGCCAGACCGGAAAGGTGCCCGTGCCATGGACGTCGTACTTGAGAAACACTTGCCGATACACCTCAAAGTCCTCCAACGAGATATCGCAAATGTCTTTGATGTAGCAACTTCGAAAGTTTTCGAGCACGACGGCCACAAACAAGTTGACAAAGATAAACACCACGCACACCACAAACAAAAAGAAATACAACGTGGCGCCCAGCTTGCTGCCACAATCACTGTCTCCCCCGTTCGGGTCCTGGGCACAAAACGGCGGTGACACCATGCAGTCCGTCATGATCAAATGCCAATCGTCACCGGCCATGATCTGAAACAACAGCATCATGCTGGACTGGAATGTGCGAAAGTTGGAGAAATTGTTCAAGTACGGGCCCATGCGCACCGCACCAAAGAGCTGTTGCGGGGTGTCGCAAGAACCACCACAGAGTCAGCAAGAAGAGAGAGAAGTCGCGTCGCCTTCAGGACACAACGTGGAGGCAAGCAACGCACCTGGCGACCGACAATGGCAAAGATGAAAAAGATGAGAAACAGCAGGAAGAAGATGTTGGCAATCGATTTGACGCTGGCACGAAAGGTCTGGAAAATCGTCTGCACATTGCGATTGAGTTTGATGAAGCGTAGCACACGCATCATGCGAAAGATGCGACCAGCCTACACCGTGAGTGACACCACCAAGACGATTCCTGGTGCAATGAGTACTGCAAAACGCGTCGTTTCCACACAATTCCCAAACCAGCCACCAACCTGAATGAGCCCGTGGTACCCGGTGCCGAGAAAATACGCCACCAGGGACCCGGCGAGAATGCCAATCTCAAAGCCACCCATAGCCGACATGATGTAATGAAAGCCAAACCCGAGCGTCTTGACAAGCGCTTCCCCTGAAAAAATGACGAGAAACGTGATCTCAATGGCTTGGAAACTTCTCGAGCTGTCGTTGTTGGGGTTCACCAACAACAGAATCACGTTTAACATGATGGCCAGCGAGATAAAAGTCGAAAAGTGCGAACCTGTGACCTCCGATCAGTTAGTTTTTCCACGCTGTTTTGTCCAGAGAAGCATATGTCAGATGGCAGGCAGCACTCACTGTTGCAGACGTCGTAGAGCTTGGCACGAAGCCAGCGTTTGGGCCGAGGAATGCGTTTGAGTGGGCGAAGCAGCAGGACAAAGCGCTCCAAGTCGACCCAACTAACGCCAACCAACCAAGCAGACACAAGACCCAAGTGAGCAAACCAAATCCAACGAGATCTCAACGAACAACGCCTCGCAGGCAAATACCATTTCTGGCTTTCCGTGAGGATCTGCGTGCCATTGTTGCGTTGAAACTCGTCGACGAGCACACCAACGAACAATCGCACCACAAACAACGAGCCCAAGTACACAAAGCACACGAAAAACACTGCGTTGTAGGGTGCCGCGTTTTCCTGTGGCTGTTTGTCGAGTCCGACAATGTTCATGGCGTCAAAGGTCTTGTCGATCCATTTCAACGAGGTCATCTCGAGTAACGCGACAAACGCCACCGGGATGTTGTCGAACGAGAACCTCTGGGCCAGCCACACCCGTGGCACCAGAAACGCGGCCGTGGTGGGACTCTTTTGACTGTTTTCCTGGTTGAGTTGCTCGCCATCGGGACTCAACAGGAAAAAACCTTCGCAATGCGCTCGGTCGTGAACACTGTCGTCGTTGCAGTAGTAAAAGCGTTGCGTAAAAAAGCTTCGACCGACGACGCCAAAGATGATGTACACGATCATGCAGAGCGCAAACACGTTGCCGACGTACGGCAGCGAGTGCATGAGCGCATGGAGAATGGCTTTCATCTCTTTGTTGCGATTGAGAATACGCAACGGACGCAACACCCGCACGGCTTGCAACAACCGCGCGGCCTTGATCCCAGGGTCCACGAGGCTGATGCCTTCGTCGATCAACGACAACACCAACAGCGCCAGGTCCATACGATTCCACGGGTCTTCCATGTAGGTCTTTTTGTTGCCATACGCCAACAAGTCTTCTTTGTGGAACAAGAGAAGCCGCAAGTACTTGAACCCAAAGGTTTGCACACTCACTTTGACCACAAACTCCACGATCAGCACCAGCAGCACCACGCGGTTCATCCAGTGAAGAAACGCGTTGAAGCTCGGGGAGGCCTCGGACTCGAGCTCGTGCGGGTTCTCCAGCGCCAGGCCGATGCAACTCAGCACGATCATGACCTGTACAAATTGGGTAAACACCTGGCTCGACGCCAGTGCTCGGCATCCGCGCAACCAGAGGTCATGCAACCACTCGAGTTTGCGCAACAGCGGCACAAGACAATTGCCGTAAGGACTGCGATTGAGTTGTTCAAGGGTCATTCGTCTGGCGGAAGGGGTATTGCGCTTTTTGTCGACACCCAGCATGTTGCGCACTTTGTGGTTGTGCATGTCGACGTTCTCGAGCTTTTCCATTTCGTCAAACGCGCGCACACCCACTTCGTCGATTCGTTCGAGGATTTGCAACTCTTTGGGGATCGCCAGGATCTGTTCCAACTGCAGCTGGTAGGCTTCTTCTTCGCTAATGGAGAAATTCTCGAGAATCACGGCAATGAACAAGTTGAGGATGATGTACTGGCCCATGACGAACACCAGGATCAAAAACGGCACCATCAGTGCATGTGGGTGGTCGGCGTCGACCGTGTCGTAGAGAATGCTGGACCATTGGTCTCCCGTGATGACTTGTAGCAGGGTCAGAAACGCATGACCAAATGTCTCAAAATTCCATCGCGGCACTTGGCCATCGGTGGTGAACTGGCCATTGCCAAACATTTCCATCGCGAGAATACTTCCCACGATTTGGAAACACACGAGAAACAACACCACGTCTAGAATGCCTCGAGAAGACTTGAGCACCGAGTCAATCAATTTGCGGGTGCCTTCGTACTTGAGCATCAGTCGAGTCACACGCAACGTTCGCAACGACGAGATGCTGTTCAACCCGGAAAAACTCACATTGATGTTGTTGAGGACCATGTTGACG
The DNA here is from genome assembly GCA_027475765.1 of Paralagenidium karlingii. Lineage (NCBI taxonomy): Eukaryota > Oomycota > Peronosporomycetes > Paralagenidium > Paralagenidium karlingii. The sequence continues at coordinate 200,866 of JAMFLO010000009.1, forward strand.
ATCGTGCAGCAGACGACGATGGCATCAAAGAACCGTTCGGTGTTGGCCAAGTACTTGCGCACGCTTTGCATGGCGACAATGCGCGCGACCATTTCAAACACAAACACTGAACCAAACACGTACTCGGCCACGGACAACATGATCTTGAGCGCTTTGGGCATTTGCGGGTACTCCAGTAACAAAAACAGCGTGTTGAAGAGAATGCAAGTCGTGATAAAGCTGTCAAATCGTTTGGAGAACACAAACCGTTGGAAAGAAGTCAGCTTGGGCGGGTCGAGGTCGGCGGTGGCTACTACGGTTGTAGTCGCCGGGTTGGAGTCATCGGTGATGCCAGTGGGTGAGACCACCAGCTCTTGGTCTCGCCCGTTGGAGAGTTTCAGTTCCGATTTCGCTCGGGCCAGCGGAGAAACTACTCGTGTGCCTTGTTCAGCTTGAACCTGGGCGTCGTTTTCTTCCGGGATCAAGTCGTCGGCGGATGTGCGATGATAACCCGACAGCACACTCGAGATGGATTCGCCTCGATGAACCATTTCAATAGTCGTTTCGACTGTTCGATTTCGCAATAGTGCCGCCTCGGCCATTCGCTGGTACGAGATCTCGTTGGGATCGTAGGCAAGTTGCGAACGACTTGTCAGCGTCCCACCAGACCGGCTGGTCAAGTGACCACCGGAACGACCTGCTGAACGATCACCCGAACGCCCTCCTGACCGACCGGATCGACCTGCAGACCGAAGTGAGTTGAGGCCGTTGATTGCAGTCAAGTTCACCAGCGACAACGGGTTGACCACGACACCACCGCCACCACTACCGATATTATTTGCTGCAATTGGGCTGTCCGGATCGCTCTCGTCCGACTCTTCCACCTGTTCCGGGATGGCCTCAATCGGTTCTTCTCCCCATTGCATCGACTGTTCCAGCGCCAGCGTCGCGCCCATGATGACTTTGACATGTGATTCCTCAATGGTTGGCGGCAATTTGCCCATGTACGTCTTTGTGACCGATTCGGCTGCACGGTCGCCTTCTTCACCGACGCGCATGTTCATGAAGGAAGTCGTAATCACCGCCACAAACAGGTTGACGACCAAAAACACCATGAACGCCACGATGCAAATGAAGAACAACGAGCTCCAACGGGACGTGCTCTCGGTGATGGGTTGCATGATGTCACCGACCCAACCGTCTTGTGCGACCACGAGAAACACCATAAACAGCGAGGTGAGCCCCGAGTCAAAGTTGATGTGCTTGGACCGAGGCTCGACAAGAGTACACTGCTGGTCATTCGATTTGCATTGGGAATTCGACGAGCAATAGAGTCCTATGCCGAAAGGAACCATGACACACACGAGACCGAGAATATGAGCAACTCGTGAACAAGAAGCCATTCAGATCCTCTCCAGGCGGTAGTCTCCTTACGTGGCAAGGCGGCGTACATGGTGACATTGCCACCAGACGTCCCACTCGGGATCGCCACTGAGCACTGGTTGCTATAGCAGTTGCGAAAGGCTTCGAGGCCAAATACCGAGAACGCCAGCAGCAAAAACGATGCCAAAGTGCCGACGTTGGCCAGGAACGGCACTGCGCGCGCAATGGAATACAAAATGCGTTGCATGCCACGGGTCAACGAAAAGCAGCGAAAGCTTTTGAGCCCACGAAGCACCCGCATCGATGGTTTTTTGCTGCCGGTCAGATGCGACACAAAGCTGCACACGATGGCGATCACATACAGCAGTCGTAGTCGGTTTTTGCGCAAGTACGAGTCTGCACAAGCGTTGATGAGCAAGTGTGGAACCCTTCCTCAATCCAATGCAGCACATGCCTTGAGCTTACGTACCTGGTGTCCGCAACAACCCCGCGGCGAAGCATTTCAGCAAAACCTCGATTGCAAACACACATGTAAACAGCAAATCCAAACTGGCCGCCACCTCCATCGCGTGGGTTCCGTTGCCTTCGTCAATGGCCAACGCCACAATGTCGGCCAGAATGCAAAACACAATGGCCACGCGCCACTCGCGGGTTTTGAGGAATTTACGAAGTCGTGTGCGGCGGTTGTGCCATTTGCCAGTTGGGACAACGACGTCAGTGGTGGTGGTGGTGGCAGCAGCAGCAGCAGCTGGTTCTTCTTGCGCTGATTGTTGTTCTCGATAGCTTTTGCCCGGTGCTGCACTTCGTGCCGACAGCACCGACGACGTGACCGAGCTGAACGAAGCCACGGACGGCTGGGATCGGGAATGATCCGCGACATACGAATGCATCGCCACGGGATTGGCGAGCACCTTGGAGCAATTGCGCAACAAACGTTTCTCGTACATGGACAGCCGAAAGGGATTGGAATGTTTGGGTTGGAGCTTGGAGGCTGTGGTCATCATCGTGGATGACGAACAAGAGTTCGCCGAGCCATGATGCAGCCGTTGAGACTGATGGAGATCTCGTGCATCCATGCTCACTCGATGCATGGAACTGCGCAGACTCTTTCGAACCTGCACTAGACTCGGGTTCACAAAGCTGGCGGTGGCCGACGACACGTGACTTGAGGATCCTCTGCAGTTCGAGTGATCCTCATCATGCATCGATGCCTCGTGGCTGGCGGATACCCTACGAACATCGTCACTCGGCACGGCAGCAGCAGCAATCATCGGGTTTGCTCATGCAACGAAAACGGCACAACGTCAAAGTGTTTGTGGACGCCAGTGGTGTCGCTGCAGGGCCAAGGCGAGAGAGCCTTGCAGCTCACGCTTCTTGATGGGCCGAGAATGGCCGACGTCCAACTGTTGGTGCAGTTGTGGAATCACTCTTCCACTTGCAGTCGTTACAGAGCCCGAACTCCAAGTGGTTGATGAAACGCCATGGCGTGGTTGTGATGGAGAGAGACCCCGCGAGCTAATTCTGGTCTACCGCGGTGCGACAGCAACGAGCACGTCACTGCCCTTGAGCACTTGCTTCCTTGCCGATCTCTCCACCCCAACCATCCATGAAGGCCGCCAAAGATGCCTGGGCCGAAGAAGACGATTCCGACATGCGCCAGTCGCTTCACCAAAAAGAAGTGCTCACTTCCCAGATGATTGACATCATCTCCACCCGATTGAACGCGTTGCAAACCACTGGTACACTTTTGATTTGCATGGCTCTCTGCAAGCAAAAGCAACACGGTCAAGGACCTCTGGTGCTTGGATCCATATTCCACGACACTGAGCACCACATGCGGGTGGCTGTCTGTTGCTGTGGTGTGGTGGCTTTGGTACAGCCAACAACCGCAAGTTTGGACTCGAATGCGACCTGAAAACCAACTCGGAGTACTGCTCCAAACTGGCAAGTTGGGCCCCATGCACCCTTGCGACCATTCCACCAACGTGTATTCTCCCATACGGATCTTTTCCGGTTTGTTGACGACGATGTTGATTTGGCAGGTGCCACCACTGCAAGATCCGTACGAGAATCGTTCGAGCGCCATCAACAAGGGCAAAGTCGCGACGGCTCCAGTGTCGGCATCCACCCAGGCCATGATGGAGCGACTGTTTGGATCGGATGACAAGACTCGAACGCGAACGGTATTCCATTTGAACCCCCGGCAGCTTGCCATGTCGTTCCATTGACTGACTTCACGGCGTTTTGCTGGGCTTGACTCGCACTTGTCTTGTGTTTCTTTGGGCCGGTTGCCTCCAGCAAGCGCTCAAAAAGACCAAACTCGACGCCCAAAAGAACGATCTGCGCCGCAACGTGCGCGCGCAACTGGAGAAACAGCTGCAAGCCAGTGTCGATGGCCACATCACCCGCACCGTCGATAGCCACGTCTACGGGACTCTTCCCAACACCAACATCGCATTCATCGACGCAACTGCAGTAACTCATGGTTCCGATGCGGAGTCGTCGTCTCCGGAATCCCCACCGTTGAATCCAACCACAACGGTCGGTGCCAAAGCTACGTCGGGTAGCACCACCAGCAGCAGCAACACGGTGCACATCAACGCCAAAGTTTTGTTGCTGTACACACTGGAACGCATGCGCATTCTGCAAAACAAAAAGGTTTTCAAGCGATTTCTGATCTCGGAACTGTCGTGTTCGCTGTTTGAAGAAATGTTTTGGCTCTGCTTTTGCCACTTTTTCCAAAAGGTTTGGGGAGCTCGGCGCTGACGAAAGAGAGAGAGAGAGAGAGGTGACGGCGGCGGAAACAAGTTGACATGACGGTTGTATCGTCCATGTGTCTTGGTTAGAACTCGATGGCCCAGCAGAACGAATTGATCGATCGCATCTCGTCCAAACACGTCAAGATGCTCACCAACACGGCGCTGCATTCGAATCTCGACTTTATCTGCAAGGTGTACCCGTACGCCGTCGCGAGTGCCATCACTTGGGGCTTTCATTATGTGTTTCCAGGCTCGCGGCATTTGTACTCGCTCGAGTTCAAGAACGAAGTGAGCAGCAACAACGCAATCCGTCACACACTGTCTTGTGGCCTGGCTTATCGGTTCTGATACGATGGTCCCAGGTGTTTGTGTTTGTGAGCCAACTGCTGCTAGGCGTCAACTTTGCGCCGATCTGCATCCACGCCACTCGTAAGCAATTGTTTCCCGAAGATGTCGTCGAAGAAACCACCAACGCCAGTGCCAGTTTCGACGCTTCCGAGCCAACCGAACCTTCGAACGAGCCTTCTTCTTCCAACCCCAGCAACTCCAGTACCCCGGCTCCGTTCTTTGCGCCGACTGATTTTGTGCTTCCACCACTTCCGGGTGCCAGCATACCCAAATGCGCCAGCGAAAGCTGCCTCAAAAAGGACAAAAGCGCCACCCAACTGCACGAAAACGAGTGCACCATTGACAGGATCCTCAAAAAGCCCTTGTATGAAGAAGATCAGGTGCGCGCTTTGGAAAGCAATCGATTGGAATCGATCTGTGCCGATCTGGGCACTGCTGCAACGTGCAAAAATCTCATTTCCTGGCTCATGTCCGCTTCAAATTGCAGCGCAAACGCGAGCCGCCGCGCAACCACCAGCTTCGTGGGGTTTTCAACAGTTCCCAGTTGAGTCCGTTGCTGACCGAATATTTCGGCTCCACAGTCACCAAAAGCGTGAAAAAGCCCTGTTTTCTCTTGCGCACCACTCCGTTTCCCAATTGCCCTGTCGGTGGAGAAGAAAACTATCATCAATAGTGCGTGATGTATATGCTTGTTCTATGCTTTGGGCATGGCATGGCATGGCAGTCCGGTCTATTCTGACCCTTGATGGCACCTGGCACGGGTGATGCAGCTACGACAAGCACAAGACCATCCGCAATTTCACGCTGGAGAACTCCAAACACCACGCGAAATGCTTCCAAGAGATCTACAAACTGCAAAGAGACCACCGACGTGAACTCGACATGCTCACTCAGGTACGCCACAGCAAATGCCTTGCACCAGGCTAGTGCTTGTAACTCCCGAGCAAGGCTCACGTTGGCGCTGAACGTCCCACACCACCCAGACGCGTTCCATTGTGCTCAACAGCGGCAAAAAAGCGCTTCAAGCGTACTGCACCGTGCTCATCAGCAAGAAAAGCACCAAAGAAGATCAGGACATGGGCGCAGTGTTGGCGTCGTCTGCTTCTGCTGCTGCCGTCGCCGCGGCTGCTGCTGCTGCCACTACAGCAACAGCAGCAACATCCGCAACAATATCATCCACAGCAGCAGCCACCACCACAGCAACCGCCGCCGTTGCCGTCAATTCGTCCAATTCTCCTGCCGGCGGCGGCGGCGGCGGCGTCCGGACGCGAGCTCTTTAGCTACACTTGCTGGTGTGATCCCCTCCTTGGTCGTCGATTGAGGCAGCAGCCAATCAGAAGCCAGCATTTTGACCAGCAAAAGCTGTGGTACAGTGTGACGGTCCAAACCAACATGGAGCATCTGGCAGCGGTGTTGCGTGAGTTGAAAGCGTTGGTTCCTCGCTTGCAGCAGTTTGAGCCAAAAGATGCAACGTTTGTACAAGTGCGTGGCTTCTTTTTCTTCTTTTTCTTTTTCTTCTTCTTTTTCTTCCCCTTGTCTGCGTCTTCTTTTGTCGGCTTGTGTCTGACGCCAATGGCATCCGACATCCAAACCCAAGGCCGAACAACAAGCGTTGGCGCTCAAGAAACAAATTGAGTCGACGCTGCAGGCGCGTCAAGCCATTGAACAGCTCAAACAAAGTGCTTTGCTGCTCGAAATGAAGCGTTTGGTGCCTGATGTACGTTGCTGAATGCAATTGCTTTTGTGACTCGTGCGATATCACTCGCCTCACCAGCCATATGTGGGGACACCGCAGCTGGCGCGGCACGAAATCGCCGAGTTAAAACTCGCGGATTTTGTGCTGGGCGTTGTGTATTTGCAGCCGTATGCTTTGTTTGAGCAAGTCTTCAGAGGATACAGCGCCGAGGTGAGTTGTTTGGTCGTGGTGGTACGTGGGGATATGTGTTTTACTGACGACATCATGCACGCTCATAGTATGGCAAAGAACTCTCGCTGGAAGCGCGCAAGAACGTGGACTCAAGCGACACTTCCCATGTATTGTGAAGCACGATGAATAGACAGAAGAGGGACTTGTCGTTTACCGCTTGACTGGTGCTGTGTAGGTGTATGGCGAGATCTCGTTCTTCCCATTTGCCGACTTGATCCGGTCGATTGCACCAAATCTTCCCGAGAGTGCCGTTTTCTACGATCTGGTGCACCCTGTCCATTCCGCGATCCCCCCAAGCGACTTTGATACTAACTGTGGGTGACGATCTCGGTTTGTATTGCACCATTGGCAGGGCTCTGGCCTGGGCAAAGCAGTGATTGCGGCGTCGCTGTTGCATCCCTTTTCCAAGTCCTGCGGCATCGAGATTCTGGAGGTGCGTGTTTCTGGACGGAAGGTAACGAACACCACACGACTCGCTCATGCCAAAAAGTCGTTTGATCTGTTCGTTTAGCCACTGGTCCAGTTTGCAAACAAGCGCAAGCGAGTTCTGGAGAAACAGCCAAAAGACAAGGTCTTGACGAGTGTCATCCAGTTCGAGCATGGTGGGTTTACGATTCTGATAGTCCATCTCCAAGTCATAGATCCAACCGCTTACGCTGGTTGCATGCCTTGCATGTGGCAGGTGACTTGTTGGCCAACTCGTGGGTAGACGGCGATGTGGTGTTCTGTCACGGCACTTGTTTCACCGACAAGTGAGTAGTCTTGAGGATCCGCACGATGTATTTTGTTGCAGATTTTTGCCTGACGCGATGGATGAATTGAATGAATGGACGGCAGAGACTGGCAGAGAATCTCTTTGGCAGCTGAAAAGCTCAAACAAGGTTCCTACTTTCTGTCGACATCCCAAATCCTCATATCGGCGCTGTTCGAAATCATTGAGACCCGGCTCTTCCACATGAGTTGGGGCACGTGTACGTTGTACATCCATGTAAGTGACGAATGTGCCAGGTTGAACGGTAGAGAACGCCGAATCTGAAGGTGCTCTATGTGGATGACTGCAGAGACGAAGAAGAATTGGTCGATGGGCTGCTCAAATGCTCCGTGGCGGAAGTGCGTCACGGACCGACTTGTTGCCAAAGTCGGTGGGCTCGAAGCAAGACGAGATGCGACCTTGAGCAAACGAGCACAAGAGAGAAAGAGCAAGAACATTTGTTTCGCGTTGTCCAATAGGGCCAAAACGCACAGCAATTCAATCAACACTGCCATTTTGTATGCCTTCGTGGGCTTTATGCCTTTCGCTTTTGTTGCGCGATCTTCTTGTGACGTTTCTTGACATGCTTCGGGATCTTCGATTGGCGTTTGGCCTTTTTGTCTTCTTTGACTTGCTGTTTGTTCAGTTTTTTGAGTTGTTTGTCTTCTAACTTTTGCTTTTCGCGTGCCAGACGTCGCTCCTCGCGAAAAGCAGCGCGCTGTTCATCTGTCAGTTTTGATCGACCACTGTCTTCCTCCTCCTCCTCCTCATCACCATCGTCGTCGTCGTCATCTTCATCATCGTCACTGTGAGAGTTTTCTTCGTCTTCGGCATCATCGTCGCTATCACTGTCACTATCACTGCTTTGCTCAAGATCCAGATCTTCTACATGCAACATGTCCATCAGACGAGTGACGCCATGGGTCGGATCCACTTCCAAACGTGAAATCGCTTGTGCAAAAGCCTTTTCCATGCGACCCTCCTGGTAATCCAGTTGCTCTTTTTCCGAGTGCAGCACTTCACCAAGAGACCGCGGAATGTACGTGTTCATAAACACTGCTTCATCGATTTGTTCCTGGATGGTCGTGTCCAATGGTCGTTCCGAAATGATCTGCTGCATTTTCTCGAGGTACTCGTCCACTTGTTCGTCGTCTTGCAGGGTCTCGTCGACCACAAAATCAAAGAGTTCTTGGGTTTTCATCGGCGTGAGTCCTCGCTTTTGGAAGTAATCGGTGATGTTGCGACAATCTTTGCGAAGAAAATCCACGGCACACGGGTGCTCATGTTCGACCGACTGGGAAACGTCAATAAACCACAATTTGCCCTGGTAATACAAGATATTGTACTCGCTCAAGTCACCATGCACCAGTTTGCATTGTTGATACATCACGCGCATCATTTTCACACATTGGAGATAGCATTCTCGCACGCGAAGTTCACTGAGCGTGGCATCTTTGAGTCGCGGCGCAGCCCAGCCATCTTTGCCAATGAATTCCATCAAAAGCACATGAGACCGAAGCATCACGGGCTCGGGACAGCAAATGCCGGCGTCACGTAGTCGTCGAAGATTGCGCATCTCTTTTTCGGCCCACAACTTGACCATTTTGCGTGGATTGGACTTGCAATACCCATGGCGAAAGCGGAATTCCCCAGAGACGTATTTCTCGCGGTCCTTAAACACCAGAATGGACGTCTTGTACACCTTGATGGCACCTTCTCGTCCGTCGGTGAGCCGCGCGTGGTACACATTGGCTTCTTTGCCTGTGCTCAAGCAGCCATTGATCTCGCACACGATGCCGTGGTTGAGCATGCGATACAGAATCATGCGCGTGCGCGGGTCCAGCACTTGCTCGGAAGTCGCACGATCATCTCTTCCGGTGTGTTTGATGCGTCCGCTTTCTTCCGCACGCAGCGTCTGATTCAACTGATTCTGTGCCGCCTTGGAGAGACGGAAATCGTCGTCTTCTTTCATGGCTTTGGCGGTGAGTTGGAGCTAGCGATGACTCTCTTCAGATGCTCTTAGCTGTCGTTTCCCGTCCAGTGCGCTGCACCAGCCAATCAAAACACAGGATGGCCATCACTACCACGTGGACGTAAAACAATAGTGCCAATATCGTGTTGGTCACCATATCCACGCATCAATCATTATGTCACATAAGGCGTGAGTGATGGTAGTCAACAGTCCAGCGCCTTGTTGTTCCCGGAGAACCCAACATGTTCGGGATTCATTTAGCATTTCAACATGGCCCGTCTTTGGTCCAAATGCGCCTTGGCTCTACAAACTCTCTGCATGTTCTTATACGGTATGGATACGGTACTGATTCCATACAAATGTCAAGTGTTCTTGTAGAGATCCGCATTGATGCGTGTTGGCCAGATCTCTGAAATCCGAAACCACCTCGCCGGTGCAAACATGGTTTTAGTCGCAATCACCAGCCAGGCGAGGCGACGTCTGGCAGAAACCGCTCTGGAAAGCGCAAGGACGCCTGTCCAAAGGCATCCAAAGCGCTAGCGCTTGGTTTGGTTCTGTTTGGGACTCCGGCCCATCGATCCCAATCAGTGCTGAGGTCTCGCTGCCTAGCAGGAAACCATCCATGCAACTGGTTGCACCGTTCAAAAGCTGCGTCAAACGGCTCCCCAGCTCCAGTAGCCGTAATCCACTGTCGGCTGGCAGATCATTCCTCCCAATTCAACCCAACGAAAGGCTGGATGAAAGACGGTGAGCTCTGATTGGTGGATTGGTGGATTCCGCGCCTTTGGATTGGCTGAAAACCAGCCTCTTTCGAAAGATGCGTTCCAGATCCGACCCAAGAAACACAGTTGTACTGTCACGCGCTTGAATAGTGCACCGTCCTGGCGTTGTGTTGCCCATCGTTGGGTGGGGCACTCACCAACCGGAACGCCAGTCCGAAGAAGCTTCCAAGCCACCAGCGTCAACGCCAGCTCTCTCTGTGACGAGCAATTGAAGAAGAAGAAGAAGAAGAAGAAGAAGAAGAAGAAGAAGAGGAGATGACGGGCTACGAGCTCCACGACGCGTTGCTGACGGTGCAAACCGATCTTTCGCGCCAACAAGAAGCCATGCCGCTGCTGGTGAATGGCAAACCCCATTCGCCCACGATGACGTCTCCGCGCGAACTTTATCGCGTAAGTTGGTCGGGTCTGTGTGACAGAGGCGTGGCCATGTGTCGCTGGTTGGAACCCATCGCTGACTCTATCTGACCATGGACGAAAATGAATGATCTGACATCTGTGCTGTTTGTGGCCATGTGGTTGTCGATGGTACATATCGATCGCAGCATCGCATGGTGCAAAAGTACCGTCACCTGCCACGATGGTTTGTGCTGGTGATGGTGACTTGCGTGGCACTCACAGGTCTCTGGATGGCCATCCTGGCACTCATGCACACCGAAGCCGCGTCCAAATGGCTCGGCGTGGCCATCAAACCAAACTCGATCGCGGCCGAAAGCTCTTCCACGCTGGTGCTCTGCGCTGGGGTTGTCAACTCGTTGTTGGGTAGCTTTCTCTCGGCCTGTGGCTATTGCTGCCAGAAATGGGCCCACAACCGCATCAAATGGAACCCATCGTTTGGCTCGGTGCTGCACCAACGGGTGTTTATTGTGGGGTTGTTGTTACTGGCCATTGGGACCATTTCTGCGGTCATCAATTTGGGCATTCTGGGCCAAGCCGTTCAAGCCCCATTTGCCGCGCTGACACTGATTTACAGCGCGTTGCTGGGGTATTTCGTGTTGGAAGAAGACTTTTTGATGTACGATTTTCTGTCCAGCATTCTCATCATCTGCGGCGTCGCAGTGGACGTGTATGCCGCGGAATTGGCCAACACAGTGGAGCAAACCTACACACTCGAGTCCCTGGCGTCACTGTTTTTCCGTGACTCGCTGATGCCAATCGGGTATCTAGTGGCTTCGGCGGCGTATGTGGCTTTCATTCTGCGTCACGTCAACTCGCACAACCTGCAGGCCAAAGCATTTGGTCTGCTCGCGTTCAGCTCCTGCGCTGGCATCATTGCGGGCTTTACCAGTCTGACGGTCAAGTCGGCCGTGGAAGTCATGAAGTCGACGGTCATGCTGTCTACCACGGACATTTTCAGTCCGTTTTTTCTGGTAATTGTCGCTGGAATTCCCGCTTGTTTGGTGGCGCAATTGTTTTTCCTGAACAAGGGGCTCGAGTACTTTGGTACGCTTAAGTTTATCCCGTTGTACCAGGCGTTTATCATTCTTGGCAACATGGCATGCGGAATGGTGTTCTACAACGAAATGGCCAACTACAATGCGGCTCTGTTGGCGCTCTTTTTGATTGGGATTACCACAACACTGAGTGGTGTCTGTGTGCAGTTGGCCAAGGTGGAATACACCAGCGCTACTCGTACCGCTACCGATGAAGCGAGTTACGTCATGGGTTCAGGCGTGAACAACAATTATGAAACGAATGGTGCTGCTTCAGTGAGTCGAGAAGGCCGAGGTGCTTTCCCATCACTGGAGACGCCATTTGGCTTTGATGACATTGAGTTTTTCGACAAAGACGTGAAGCCGCTCAAGGATTTTGACGCATGCAAAAAAGCGATTGTCGAGTTGTTGAATTCCGCCCAAAAGTCCATTTACTACTCCACTTTTCTGTGTGAACTGAACCAAGTGCTGGTGACAACGGAAGACGGCCAAGAACACACCTTTTTGTCGTGCGTGCAACGCGCGATTGCTCGTGGGGTCAAGGTGCATATCATTTACAATCCCATCACGGATTACGGCTTGAATGATTTGCCTAGTTTGCTGCCGCCTGAAGTCAAACTGTCCATCTCGGTGAGTAATCTGGGTCCATGTCTGTTCACCAAAGCGTTTTCCAACAACTCGAGATACGCATTCCATCATCAAAAGTATTTGTGCATTGACGAAGAACGCCTCATGGTTACTGGCTGCGACGTCAACATGGAGCGTGATGGATGGCTCAAGGCCAATGGTCTTGGCTACTATTGGCATGAGTTGAGCGTCGTGTGTCCCTGCACGCCAAAGGTGTTTGATTGGATCAAGAAAAACCACCAACGCTGCACCAAGAAGCGCCACTATGACGACTACTTTGAGCCGGCTCCGTTTCCGTTGGTGTCGGGTGGATGGCGCGAAGAGAATGTCATGGTCAACATGATCATGAACGCCAAACACTCGGTGCAAATCGAAAACCAAATTTTCATTTCCGGAGGAAGCGCCCAGAGCAATCGCATCTCGGATGCACTGTTGACCCGTGTGTACCAAGCTCACGAAGCCAACGAGGACTTTCACGTGTTAATCCTGACCAATGCGGCCCAACAAGACGAGCCATCGTATCTGACGCGCTGCTATTGCACGATTTCCTTGCAGTGGTCGCTGGAACAGCTGGAAAATGGAGCTCTGGCGAGAGGCATGAGCCTGGAGACGCTGCACAAGTACTTGATTGTGGGTCGCATGGAGTATGACAACGTGTTGATCAAGGTGCACTCGAACGTGCTGATCACGGATGGCTACTACGCGCTGCGATCGTCGTCCAACTTGGCGGATCGAAGTCTGAGCTCGCGACCGTGTGATACCGAAACCGGTGTGTTGTTCTGCGGTCCAAAAGTTACGGCATTCCAGCAAGAGCTGTTCAACATGTACATGGGCACGAAAAACCAGCTCTATGACATGAACCAGATCTTTGACAATATTGCGCACCATCGTGGATGCATTTTGCCGATGGAGAAGAAGCCCTGGAGCCCCATCAAGACGTGGTTCCTCATGTGGTTTTTCATTTATGGCAGCGAAGGCGCCACGGGTGGACGTAAGAAAGTCACGTATGAGACGACCGAGTTGAAACCGCAGTTTGCAATGGCTTGCTAAACGGCTGGACTGCCACGGATGAAAGCTGCTACATGATCATATGACTGGTTGTCGAAACAGAACTCTGCTGGTAGCCAGCCATGGTTGCTGCGACCGTGATTGTCAGTACAGCCGTCATTCAGGCAGGCCCAATAGCCCATGAACCTACTTCTACACAGGAGGAGATGCACGGCAATTGTGGTAGAAGAACAGAAGAAGGAAATGGTGCGAAATGCTGACGACGACGCTTGGCCACTGTGAGGTTGTTCCTGTCGTCGTCATCGTCGTTGGTGTTGTTGTTATTGTCGATGTGGTGTTGCGGAATGGTGGAAGGAATCTGTCCATACGCCAAAGAGCTCCAGTCATGGACGCCTGCGCACTAAAGCTAATCGAGCCAAAGAGTCTTATATGTTTGAGATCTTTTCTTCCGATCTCTCTCTCTCTCTCTCAATACCCAGCTTCATGCACCAGCGCTTGATAGCCATCGTCTTTTGTAGGTGCTTTCACTTGTTGGTCTGGCGGTCGACTAGATCTGTGGCATCCAGTCACAAGGTGAAAAGCATTGTCCGCACTGACAGACAGACACATTCTCTCCAACGCACCTTCGAGTTGCCATGGGTTTTTCCAGGCCGAGAATGTCGAAAAGTCGATCCCTGGGGCCCGTCACAGTATCAATGGTGGCATCCCATGGAGTTTCACTGAGAATGGTGAGCACCGCATCGTATTTACCGCCTTCTTGCACCAGAAGATCGTCGTGGACCAGCAGTTTGGTGTAAAAACGCTCGGCGGCAGTCTTACGCACCACTGGGAAGCGATGCTTGAGCAGAATCAGCAGCGCACGCAGCGCTTTACCTCGCACAGGCTCATCGAACGGCAACAACCCCACAAACACCCCATTGGAGGCGACCAATCGCAGCACATCCGACGTGTTGCTAGTGCGCGTGCGGGTGGTGGTCGTGGTGGCTTTGACTTGGATTGCATCGCGCACGGCTTCGTACAAACGATTTCCAAAGCGCAACAACACGTCATCAACTTCTTCTTCTTCTTCTTCTTCTTGCTGACCGTCTTGGTGGTCGCTTGGCCTCGTCTTGCCTTGCATGGTTTTGATCCCCTGGTGCAACTGCATGAACTGAACGAACATGGGCGACTCCAACAACCAGCCAATGGTCTTGAGCAACGGCAAGGTCACCCGGTCCTCTCCGTGATGCTGTTCCAACAACCGAATCAACCCAAAGCAAAACTTGCGCAACAACACCAGGTCTTTGTCACGCAAATGGCTCTCAAACCACTTGGAGACAGCTTGTTGGGATGCTCTCAACACGTTCTCAGTTAACGCCCCCAACGAAATGACCAGACCACTCAGCACACAATCATGGAATTCAGGGAAATCGAGCAGCGGCACAACACGCGGAAAGGTGTTGGAGGCCATGGACCAATTGATTTGCATGGTGACTGGCAACAATGAACTTTCGAGCTCGAGTCGTTGGGGGATCCCGTCGATTCGAGGTGCAGTCGAATGCAGCAAACGAAAGAACACCGTGCCTGCGACGACTCGTGTGTTATCCAACTTCTCCGCGAGTTGCTTGGCGAGCGAACCAAACTACACAAGCCAAGGAGAACAGATAGTAATTGTTAGTAAGCATACAGGTCGCGCTGGCGGCGCTTCCCTACACTCTGCTGTGTTGCACTTACGAATCGCTCCACCAATTCGGGAGGAACTTCTAACGCTGCTCCATCCGCCGCGTCCCTCTGTCCAAGAGATGACTCTTGCTGAGCTGGTTTTGGTTTCATCGATTGCATGAATTCTAGACGTTGATCCATGGCTGGAATCCACTCGCTGTCGCCAACAATCTGCAACCTTTCCAGAGTTAGTCGATGCAAAGGAATCCATGCCTGGCCCTTGGGTGGGAAAAACGAGAATCCCAAGGTGGTCTTGTCGTATTGCACCAAGCAAAGTGTTCGTGCGTCGGCACCAAATCCTTGTTGACTGTGGACCCTCTCCTGGGCTTCTACAGCTTCCATTTCCTCCACGTCAACATCGATAGCACCTTTCACACCACCATCCACGAGTTCCGCTTGTTCTTGCCCAGTCATGTCGACATCTACACTGAATCCGTCTGCTTCCTCGTCACCTATCAGCACTGATCGCTCGATCTGTCCACAGCCGTAGGGCGATTGAACTCGAAGTCCATCTAGCCGTTTGAGCTGAAGACGGCGATGAAACACCACCAGTTGCTCCATGGCCAGAATAGCTTCTTTGCGGATCCAAGATCCCACATCGCCACGCTCATCGGTGCCATAGTCCTGGTCAATGCAGTCAAGAAGCGCCACGACTATCTGGCGATGCAGTGGTCTGGTCAAGAATCCTTTCGACGATAGAGTGGAGTCGCCAACACGACAGCAAAGGTCACGTAGAGCATGCACACAAGCCACCCGACTCTCGGCATTCAGTTCATCAGCTGACTGACGCGTGATCAGCGCACCACGAATCAAAGTATCGATTGTTGCATCTAGTAATCCACTGAGCATTTCGCCTGGAAACAAGCCGACTGCACGTGCGTAGCCGCTTCTTGCAGCAACGTTGGGGTTCAACACCACTTGCCCACCGGAACCTGAGTCTGGGATAGTCGTCAGAATCCCTTGATGGACAAATCGTTTGGCAAGCTCTCGCAGCCATTTGACATGGGCAACAGCACCTCGAGAAAAGATTTTGCTGAAAAAGCGGTTCGCGAAGTGTCTCCAGGCACCAATCGCTTCAAAACGCACTTGAGCCAGCCCATGCACCAGACACTCTTCCAGAAAGCTCACAAACCTTTTGATTTGCAAGAAATTGAGATTGAGTTCGCAAATGCACACACTCTTGATGACCTGACACGCGGCGCAACGCACCAATTCGCCACTTCGTCCCCGAAATAAGCGCTTTTGATCCATTTCCAGCACCAACTGCTTCATTTGCAATTGAAGCTGTCCTTCCAGGAACACAGGAGCAGCGAAAAGATTCTGTGTAATCTCGGCAATCGCAAGTGTTGCTCCGTGACGAACAAACACTTCCTGATCCGTCTGCAACGCCTTTGCAAACATCTCGGGAAGAATCTGATGCATCATGAATTGAGGGTCGAGTTTCGTCATTCTCCCAAGCGCAGACGAAGCCAAACAACGAATCTGCACATCCCAATGGAACAATTTCACTCGCGCAAGATGCTCGATCAGATGGTAGCGATACTCGGCAGATTGGCCAATGAAGCCACTCACTTCAAGATATGCCTTGCGCAAGTTTGCGACAGCAAAGTAATCTGCTTTCGTGAGGAGCTCAATGCCATTAGGGAATTGCCCATGCCCTTGACGACCAACGTTTTCTTGGAAGCAGGCGGAAGCAGCACGACGACAGTTGAGCTCACGGTCAAAGACACATGTAATCAGCATGCTTGGTGCTAGTCGCGAAGTGAGATATGGACGCAATAGTCCTGGATCATATGCTCGCGCAAAGCTCCAACAGGCATAACAGGCGGCATCACGCACGTGACTTCCAATCGAATGAGCGCCACGTCGAACGTCATAGAACAAAGCACGCGTGATACAATCCACAGCTTCCTCCAAACGACTTGGCAGCAAAATGCCCCGTCTCGCCAATTCGGCCAGGGCAAGACTGGCGCCATGCCATGCACTATCCGTTTCCAAGGCCACAAACAATTCTAGCACGGATTGAACAATGTCGTCGGCAAATTCAAACGGTAAACGTCCAGTGATACGCCCAATTCCTTTTGCTGCAGACCATCGCACCACTGTGTCACGATCGCGAAGCCCACAAAGCAACACTTCAACGATCTCTTCCAGTTGATCTATTCCGTTCTCCACTTGCAGCAAGAATCCCAGGTCATCTTCCTGTTGAGGTTCTTCTTCATGTGCTGCTTGCTGTTGGTGTCGTTTGTCTGGTGCAGTGTTTGTGGAAGTCTTCTGGTTAAAAAGAGCTCCCATGTTGAGTTCCAACGACCGAAAGCCACGCTGATACCGCCACTTCATGACTTTTGGTGGCAAAAACACCAACCCAAGTCGTTGCACCAATTTAACGCCCAGTTTGCGATGCAAAGTGCTGCTGAATGCCAAACAGTTGGAGTTGGAACCAGCGGAATCGGTGATACGATGAATAAGTCGCATGACGGCACTGGAGTAGAGTTGACACAGTGAAAAATGCTGTTCTCTTGGCGCGAATTTCGCAAAGTTCACCAGAAAAAGCATGATCCCCGTGATCGTGACGCTGCTCTCGGAATTGACACCAGCCGAGTTGTCGCTGCCATCGCCACAATACAGATGTATCCGGTCGGTGGCCCATCGCATGACTTGATGCAACGCGCTGTTGCCATCAGTGGCTTGCACAAACTGGGTCATGAGATCGGGTCGACTCAAAAGTCTCGCGAGACAGAGAGCTGCCGCATTCTGGATCGCACCAGTGTCAGTGAGGTACTGTTTGCAGAGCAGTAACAAATTGTTGACCATGGATTGCCCGGGCGAGCCAGAAGCATCGGAGGTGGCAAGGGACGAGTCGATGGTCTGTAGATCAAACGGTATCATACAAAGTAGCGAAAGCCACAGCAACAGCACATAGCGATTCTCCCAGCAGCTGAAGTCCTGGCGATCCTGACACTGCAACAACCACAGCGTGGGCTCCAGATCACACACTTCGTGAGGAAAACACTTGAGCACTCGTTTGAAACCCCGGATTTTGGTCAACTGGTACACCAGTTGAAAGAATTTGTGCTGTCGTTTGTTGCGGTAGATCTGAAACGGAAACAAAAGCAGTGGCTTTGGCGCCAAAGATGAAGCGTCGTGTTGCTCCATGTCGATGTCTTGGCTGGCGGTGGCTTGCGACCAGCAATTGTGGTAGAATTCGTCCCGAACTCGAGAAATCTCTTGCATGAGCACGTCCACCATGGGCTTGAGATGGCTGTCTAGCAAGTGTGGTTGCTCTTGGTACGAGTTCAACTACCACACCGAATCCATCAATTGCACCAAGTGAGCAGCAGCAGCAGCAGAAGAAGACGCAGAAGAAGAAGACGGTTGAGGCACGTACCGTTCGTATGCAAGTCAAATGGATTTGACGGAACTGCTGGTCGATTTCATTGGGGTCGTTGGCATCGGGACTTGGACGGTGCACCAGTTCGTGCAACGCAGCAAGCATTTCCGCATGTTCGGCAAAAAAGCGCTTTTCATTGCTCACTTGGGGCGAGACAGTTGCTGTTGTGGCTATGGCTGTGGCAGTGGACTCTTCTTGGTGTGCAGCAGAGGAAGCCATCACTTGTCCAAGCTCCTCGCTCGCGTTTGCACAACGCAAGTTGCTGGGTGGTTTTGCTTTGGTCGCGCTCGGAAGAGCTTCTATTGATGCGGAAGACAAAAGCCCCAAGCAACAGAAATCCACCAAGAGCATCTGAGTCTGCGTCTGAGGCTGCGTCTGAGGCTGCGTCTGAGTCGGAGAAGTCGCGTTCGGGAATCTGGAACTCGTTTAAGGGATTCCAAGAACCATTTCAATTTCCAACAATTATCGGAAATCGTGAAGATCGCCATAGTCGCGCCGGGCTTTGAGCAGTTCAGTTGCAAGAACCAGGCAGTGAAAAACCCAACGCGTTGGCTTACAACAGCAAATCGTAGGCTGCGCAAGTCTTTCGGTAGGTTTGCGCTTGCGTGGGACTTGCTCTTGTGGTTGATCTTGTTGCGGACCGTTTGCTGTAACACTTGTGAGCGGGGGTGCAAACAACAACAAGCCGTCTGTGCGATCTCTTCTTCAGTCGACCAACCAACCACTATCGCCCCGCAAGCGGTCCAGAACAAGCACAAAATGGCGCTGAGACCGTTGCGATGGAAACCCAAACACCTTTCGATTGAATTTCTCGTGTTAAAAGGCGATTTGACCAGATGCCCTACGGATGCCATTGTGAACGCGGCCAATGGCCAGTTGATGCACGGCGGGGGACTAGCAGCCGCCATTTCTCGAGCCGGCGGTGCCGTGATCAACCAAGAGAGTCGTAAATGGATTCAACAGCACGGCGAGATTCCTGTCGGGAAGACAGGCTTGACCAAAGCCGGTCATTTGCCATGCAAGTATGTGATCCATGCAGTGGGCCCTTGTCTTGGCGCCAGTGGAAACCCCATCCTTGAAGAGCAGCAACTACTTCGTAATGCAGTCTCCAACTCGTTGAAAGAAGCTTCGCGTCTCAAGCTGCACTCCATTGCCATTCCAGGCATTTCTTCCGGGATTTTCGGGTATCCGCGCGACCTGGCTGCCAAAGAGATTGTGCAAGCAAGTTGGCAATTTGCAGAGGACGCCGCCAAGACCCACAGCGGCTCACTCAAGCAGATTCTGTTTATGAACTTTGACGACCCCACTTTCGAAGCCTTTTTGGTCGCGCTGCAGTCGCTTGCCAAATCCAAAGACGACACTGCCGTGGAATACAATGGCGACGCCTTTCAGATCAAGAAGTGACATGTGTTAAGAAACCAATAACGGACATAGTGATGTAGTTGATCAGCCAATCACATCACGCCTTTCTGTTCCTTGTCCGTTGCCACAAAAGGACAAATAAGGTGAACGAAGCAACAGGACTTCACCACAAATGCTAGAAGACCCAGCGCCACAACGGCACCGACGGGAAAGAATAGAAGGAGGAGAAAAAGACGTGGAAAAGCTTGGTGAGCGCCTCGAGAATGTGAAGGTCGTGTCTTCCAGTTCTTCATGCAGTGACGACACGTCTGGTTCTCCTTGCACTGGTTCCAAAGTCTCAAGTGCCAATGGCCTTTCAGGTGTGAACAAAGATGACAGCAAGAAGCAAGCCATCACGCCAAAAGGAACTTATGGTGGCCATCGCCACGGCCAGCACAAAAAGAAACTGGAGATTCCAGAGAACTGGATCGATGTTCCAAAAATCGGAGTTATCCTGCAAGGCACACGCTTTGTGGCCATGCGCGTGCCATTGGCCGATGCATACACACCGCTTCTCGTGCACCAAGGGCTGGAGAATGAACGATGGACTCCGCAAATGTTCTTGCAGTACGAACAACAAGACCCGCAATTAAATATTGGAATGGTCATTGATCTGACCAATACCTTCAAGTATTACGATGGCCAGCAAGCGTTTAAGGACTCCAAAGTGCGTTACGTGAAACTCAAAGTGGAGGGATTCAAGGCGCCGCCAAAAGAAAACGACATTCAAAAGTTCATGAACTATGTGGACGAGTTTTTCGCCACCAACCGTACGGGCCAAGTCGCCGTGCATTGTACCCATGGACTCAATCGCACAGGGTATCTTATCGTGCAATACCTCGTGCGTCGCATGAACTGGCCAGTGTCCAAGGCACTACAGGCCTTCAATGTTGCTCGTCCCCCAGGGTTGATCAAGTATATGTACATTGACGATCTCTTCCAGGCACTTGGTCAGCAAGATGAGAGACCAGTGTATCCTGAGCTGCCGGAATGGGCCCAAGTCAAGTACTCCAAACGTAGGTTTTGAGATTGGACGTCATAGATTTGCGTAGTTGGCTTTAATCAGCATTGACAAGCGTTGGTCTTGAATGTTGATGAAGCCTCTTTAGTGCCTGTTTGAAAGGATATTCGTTTTGAAAGGTTTGGCACCCACATGAAGACTCATGGCAAGAAGAGCAAAGAGGAGTTGTATGGTGAATTGGCCAGCAAAATGAACGAGTTGCATGGCTCTGTGGCGTTGCTCACAGAAAACATCAACAATATCGTAGAACTGGATGCCCAAATCACCTCTTCGGCTGTCATGTTCCATCGATTGTACGTTTCACTCGCTGACAAGAGCCCCCCAATGCCACCAACACACTGAACTCACCTTTGCGGATGGATGTTTGCAGATTCCGAACCGCCGCCGCCATGCAGCAGCAAACTCAACAGCAGCAAGACAGTCACAAGTGACCTATCAGCTTATTCATCGGTCGGTCAAACAGCCAACCAAGGCGATCAACGAGACGTGACAAGAAAAGACCCAAAATGCTAGTCAACGCATAGTATTTACAAGTCCAAACCCAACATTTTACGAAAGAAACACGAGAAGAATCATGACATGAAACCGGGAGAGAGAATAAAAAAGAAATACACACACGCACACAGATCCACATAGAGATCTTTTTTGAAACACCCTTCCACCTCATCCACATCTGCGGCCAACTTCATTCATGTCGTCGTCGTCGTTGTTGTCATCATCAGAATGCTGCTGCTTTGCTGCCTCATCATTGTGCTGTACATCATCCTTTCGCATGTTTGCTTTGGTGTGGACAGAATTTCTTCCAGCACCAAAAGCCATCGTCACGACGAGCCCACAAAGCAGCAGCACACCATGCGCTTGACAGTGTCCATCATTGTCGGCTGTTCGTCCATCGAGAGCGTGTTCATTTTCAAAAGTGTCGACTCTTCCGTCAAGGTATCACACGTTTCGCTGCCTAAAACCTCCGACACCGTAATCGAGCGAGAAAAAGTGTTGCGCTCTTCCGTGATACGGTTGGTAGACTTCTTGATGACTCCATGGGGCATTCGGTACAATGGCGCCGCCGTGCCTCCAGGCTTGTATTGTTTGTTGATACTCTTGAGCCCAAGCCATCGACACACCTCATTGCACCGATGGGATTCCAAAAACTTTTCCATGCCATAGGTGCCGAGATTGCCAGCTCCAAAACCTTTGCCATCAGCCTGCAAGAACGCCATCATCAGGATTGTTCACGACCAAGAATAGTCTCACAACACACACCGTATGAATTTGCGGATCTGTGTAGCTGTCGTTGACACCTTGGATATCCACCACCATGAGTCGATAGTCCGACGCGACGAAGGTAAAATGGGAAAAGGCCTGCGGCGTGTTTCGTTCTCGTTCTTCGGTTGTGCTGGTTTCTTTGCCAACAAAGCCATTGTTGTTGCTGTACTTGACATACGCGCCAGGTAAATACTCTTCGACTGAACACACTAAATCACCACGATCGCGAAGCTTCAATAACCACGACCGCGCATACTGCACCCTCAAAGGAGGTTCGTGATCATTGTACAGAGCAGCATAGTGTGCACAAACCGCCTGCATCTCCACGTCACTGTGTAAAGAGCAAACCATAAGTGCCTCCAAGGGTAGTATCAAAGGATTACAACAGCACCTTAAATAAGAGCTCGGCTCTGCATGCCGAATACTAAACTTGGCCACCAGTAATTGTGGCTTGGCCTCTTCCTCCTTCTCTCCGAGGTCCTGCAGAAAGTAAGCATTTCGCAGTTGGCCCGTTGCGAAAGGAACCAAATCAATCTTGACGATAGTCGGTGCTGAGTGCCACTAAGCATCCGATAAGGCGATCAATCAAAACGAGCGAACGGTCGAACAAGTCACAGGTCAAGTACTACATACCTCAAGAGTATCCACATCGAAGCTGAGTTTTTCAGCTCGTTCTTTGAGAATCCGAGAGAAATCGGGTGGATTGTGAGGAACTACAGTCTTCATAATGGGTTGCAACGTTCTGGAAGGCGTCAAATTGGTGACTAGTATTGTCAATTCCAAAGCCATCTGTGAGATCTTTGGTCAAGATATCCCTGGAGCTAAAGTGATCGTTCTTTCACCTCGATCAGCCGAAGTGCCGGTCATTTCATTGATGATCTGGTTCTTGCGTTCCTGTGATTACATTCGACGGAACCGAACATTAGACAATCACCCTTGTGGGGATCTCAATTCAGCATTTGACTCACATTGTACTCTTCTTTGGTGAGATGACCGCCGTCGAGTAACAGTTTCAGCGTATTGAGCTTCTCAAACGGACTCTGCTTGAAGGCGGCTTTGTCATCCTTTTTCGTCGAGCGCGTTTTTCGCTTGCGTGATGAAGAAGAGCTGGCGTTGGGATTGGCATTCGCATTGGAAGACGAAGATCCAGTGCCATTAGCATTGGGATTGGGGGTATTGGAGGAAGAGCTATTGCTATTGGCATTTGCGACCGCATTGGCACTCCCACTTCCACTGCTCACATTCACATTGGAAGTAGCGTTGGCGCTGTGAAAACCGCCGCCACTACATCGGTTGGAAGAGCTGTTGGTGTTGCTACTGCTGCTATGGATGTGACCATTCTTGCTATTGCCTTTTCCGGCATTGCCATGGCTCGAATTTCCTCGATCTTTGGGCAAACTCCGCACCGCGTTCTCGGCTTCTGTTTCGGTCTCGGTATCTTCTTCTTCCTGGCTGCTTTCTTCCTGCTCTTGCTCATGTTCCCGTTCCCGTTCCCGTTCACTTTCGCTGGTACGTCGTTTACATCGTTCCTTGTCCTTTGGTTTGGCGGTTGCCTGCTCAATCTCCATGAACAGCATCAGTTTCTCTTTGGCTTGCAGCTGATGCTGATGCTGGATCTGGTGCTGATGGTCATGCTGCTGCTCGCCGTCCTGTTCCCGCGTAGTTTCGCCACTGGCCGGCAGCATCGCGCTCACAGCCGCTTGCGCTTGCTGCTTTTCCTCCTCTTTGGCCTCCTTTTTCTCCTCCTTCTCCGTCCCCGCACACCCCACGCGTCGATAGCGCCACAGCCCAATGGTTGTCGGCTTTTTTGGGTGTTCTTCTCGTTCACGATGAGACCACTGGGCTCTTGCTTTCACTATACCAGCGGCCAAACCCGCCCAAAGCTCCGCCAAATTCACGACCCAGCACAGTCACTCTCGTCACCCACTATCTTCCAAGAAAACGTTCCGTGCACCGCTTGGGAGATGGCTCAAACTCGATCGGACCACTCCCCGAGTACTACACTTGCACTGCTGCGAGCCGCCCCAAAAGCCACGAGGCGCGTGCGCGCGAGTTTTCTGCAAATGGTTTAGAACAAGCGCAAGAAATGCTGTCGATGGTTGCCCGTTGGACTTTGCCGCTTTGCGCGCAACCCACCACTCCACACTCGTACAGCAGCAATCCGTCACCCCACCACTTGGAAGAAAACAAACACTTGAACCTGGTATGTAATGGTACACTTTGGCTCGGTTTCCTTTCTTTCTTTTGAGCAGCCCCGTTGGCACGTTGGCAGCCCGGTTGGCTTCCTTTTCTTTTTCTTTCTTTCTTTTCCTTTGCGAGTCCCCCAATCCACTACGGTACCCCCTCCCCAAAAACCCATCACCCCCAATGCCCCAATGCAGCGGAACACAAAAGATGAGAGGTTTGCGATGAACCAATCAAATGGCCTTTGGCGTGCGACCGTTTGGCAGTACGTGGAGAGTGCATGCAAAACCCAAGCCACCACGAGCGGACGTCGATGGCGCGCTTTGGTGGTGGTCCACTGCATGCAAGCACGCCAAATAGATATATAGGGCAAAGGCATCCTCGGTACAGTATGATGTCGCTACTGTACATACTGAACACTGAAAAGAACGACAAGAAAGTGGCAAGAAAAGCTTGCATGAGAAGCATTCTCATCTCTAGTGCGATATATTTAGCAGATGCCAAAACCATCAACAAGCACCAGCACCAGCACCAGCACCAGCACCAGCACCAGCAATATACACCAAATTTCAAACGCACAAGTTCAAGTTGCCGCCTCGCTTGCTTTTCTCTCGCCTTCTCTTGTGCAAGCTCTTCGTTACATTTCCGACCGCTTCTGCCTATTGCCAGAGAGATTTGTTCAAGTTTGGCAAAGCAAAGATCCACTTGCGCGTGCGCAGGCGTGGGGACTTCATGGCCAACTACGTACAGGAACGGTGTACCCAATGCGGAAAAACACAATCACGGCTGTTCTGTTTTTGCCAGTGGAGTTGAAAGAAAGGGATTTCTGTACGGCTGCATGACCGAGTACGACGGCTTTGTTGAAAACCGATAGCGATAGACCTCTCCAGACTTCAACTTCAAAAGATCCCTTCAAAGAAAACCAGAGCCAGGAAAGGGGATGGGCATTGTGCAAGCAAAGCAACACCAAGACCATCATTCACGAGCTCTCAAGCAAACCAGAGCAACAGTACGGCGATAAGCAAGTCGCACTTCGCCCCAGCTTCAGGGCGATCAACTCAAGCGACCACTATACACCAACACCAACAACAGGGGCGGCAGCACCGGGAACGCAAAACACGACAAGATGGAGCACTTGGCCATGTGACTGAACAGTACAGTACTCCATCTGAGTCGGGAATTCTTTTCTCTCAAAAAGGTCAGACTGAGCCATTCGTTGAAGTCTTATGAGTATTCGATTTGTGGTTGTCAATTCCTATATGTGCCAAGTGTGGCATGCATGCAGCACAATCTGAGAAGGCGTTTTGTACAGTACATTACGGTCCATATCGTCATCACCCAGAGCTTAGTCACCCAACCCAAAAGCCAGAGAACAGTCAAAGAAATCGTGAGAAGAAACCAAGAAGCTGGGCGATCGACCAAATCAACCCGATGATGAAACGGTGGTGCAATCTTCATCTTCAACGTGGCGGTTATCTGGGGAAGGACAAGGGAGCAATCCGCAAGAGCATGAACGTAAAATAGGAAGTGAGAATGAGCACTTTTGCCATTCTCCAGCAGATTCGCACTTATTGCAACTATTAACTGTTGGAGGTTAAATAACCACATCAAGCAGGACACAATGGCAGACGATAATAATGGTGAGCATGATGCAAGCGACTAACAACTGCTTGGGATCCTTTCGCGCTTAAGCGTCAACCCATAAGGACTGTCTTCTGTTACTGATCTATTCTTTTGGATCAATGCGAACAGCGTCCAAAGGATACGCATGGGAAGGCACGCTGGAACGCAGTTGGGATACCATTGAAGAAGACGAAAATGGTAAGCTCAAAGTGGATTCCAAAATCACAATTGAGCAAAAGCGACGGTGAGAACCCGAGAGTCAACAGATTATTCAACATATTAACTCTTTCTGACGCTGTTTTGGTCTTTTTAGACGTCTCGAGATCGCGCGGAATGTGCGCAAAGGGCTGATCCGCTATGTGTATCTGGTGCTGGATTTGTCTCGTGGCATGGGAACCAAAGACTGGAAGCCGCATCGGCTGGCGTGTGTGAGCCAGGTGGTACAGCAGTTTATAAAGGATTATTTCGATCAGAATCCAATCTCCCAGCTTGGTGTGATCGCTATCAAGGGCATGAAGGCCGAAAAGCTCACCGACTTGTCCGGGAATCCCAAGATGCACATGGAGAAAGTTAAACACGCGCTGGTGGTCGAGAAAGAACCGTCGCTACAAAACGCTTTGGAGATGGCCAAAAGCTCGCTGAAAACCGTGCCATCGTATGGAAGTCGTGAAGTAATAGTTTTGTATGGCGACTTGGTCACCGCCGATCCAGGTGACATCTTTGCCACCATCAGTACGCTCAAGCGGGAAAACATTCGAGTGTCGTTTGTCGGTATCGGCGCCGAAATGCACTTGTTGAGACGCATCTCCGACGAGACCCACGGATCGTATCACGTCGCGATGGATGCCAACCATCTGGAACAGCTCATGATGGCGTTCACGATTCCATGTCCAACAGTCGCGTCGAATGCTACTCGTTTTGCCACGCTCGTCGAGGTAAGAGAATTAATCGACTTGGAAAGGTGTTGAATGGACTATGCGGCAGATGAGTTATTTGACTTTGAATGCTTGTTGCCTAGATGGGGTTTCCCCAGCGCAAGAGCGGGGTGTTGTCACTGTGTATTTGCCATCAAGCATTCACGACGGTCGGGTACCTGTGTCCGCGTTGCAAGAGCAAGAGCTGTGATTTACCGGCTGTGTGCCAAGTGTGCAATTTGCCGCTGGTGTCGTCTCCACATCTTGCGCGGTCATTCCATCATCTGTTTCCGATTCCAAAATTCCAGAGCCGCCAGCACGCGGACGAAATCGAACAAGAGAGCAACAACAAGTGCTTTGGCTGCTTGGTGCCGTTGGCGCTTGTGGACCACCAACAGCAACAAGTCGCGTACGAGTGTCCAACCTGCCACAACAAGTTTTGTCTGGAGTGCGATTTGTATATCCACGACTCACTGCATAATTGTCCAGGGTGTTGCTGACGTGTTTACCAAACCGTAATCAAAGAGGAGGTTGGTGATGCCTTTCGAGCCCTTAGCTTGAACTGAATGAGCTCTCTATTCGACTATAATGGCAACGGATACGTCATCTTTCTTGGCAAAGGCTGCCGCAGAAACACGTCGGCTTCCTGGTCCTCCATCTGTTCCAAGTGGTCGTGCTCCAGAAGCGCTTCTTCTTTCTCTTTGGCTGCTTCCCGATCGCTGTCGTCTTCCTCCTGGTCTTCGTCATATTCCTCTTCAGAAGAAGTCAACAGAGAGCTTGACTTGCGGTCTTGCAGACAGCAGCAACAACTGGCGACACGAATGCAAACAGGCTCGCAGCGGATTTGGTAGAACTCCACAAGGCTCTTGTTGGTGCCATATACTACCATACCCAGCAGAGGATGCAGCGGATCCATCAAGGCTTCCATAAATGTTAACCAAGCACTAGAGTGGTGATTCCTCGCCGATTCAAACTGAATGATGACACGATTCAGGAGACCCCACAGCGAACTCCCCCACAAGACCAGAGCATACCAAAACACTTTTCGCTGGATCTTTTGCGCCATTTCCTTGCTCTCAAACTTCAAATAGTTAACAATGAGAGCATATAATACCGCATTGATACAGCCAACCAGAGAGATCGGTCCATAAAAGAACATGATTTGGTGCAGTGCTCCTTGAGAAAGCCATTTCCAACGTTCTGGTTCCGTTGGCTCGCTTGGTATGGGAGGTTCCACTTCCAACGACTTGATCCAACACCACGGACGATCCGCATTGCCAAATGCCACTCGACCCGTGAGCTGCCGAAACAGCAACACCACCACACAGCAACCTGGAAGACCCCAAGAAATCACACGATACAGCAATAAGAACCGTTCCGGGTACTCATATCTTCTCACGATGATCAAGTAAATGTGAACAGCAAAACAGCAAGTCCACAAATAAAACGCTAGATAAAAGAACTGGATCATGCCGGCTTGCAAAAAGCACAAACCGTCCTGATTGCGACTTGCGTGGGGGAGTGTGCCTTCGCGGTTGAAGGGCGAGTTTGGCTCGTGATCGTGGTTGACGTAGCCATCGACAAATGAGGACAAGACAAAGCCACAGCTGGCGAAAAAACTTGCAGTTCCCAAAGACACAATGATGCTCTTGCTCACAAAGTTGGGCGTTGAGAATGTTTTCCAAAAGAAGAGAAAACAGCCGCAACCAACAAGTGAAATCCACGAGGAGAGAATAACCACAACGTTCGCGTTCTCTTGGGGTGCCATGGTGGCGTCAACGGTTGCGTGAATGTCGCTTGAAGGACTGTGTTTTGGAACGACCTTCAGTCAAGCATAGTCAAACGATCAGGTCAACAAATCGGAGTTGATTCTACTGATCTTTTTAACGATCCGATGGCTTTTGACGCTTCCTTTCTCCCACGGCGATCTTATTGTTGTTCTTTTCAACTGGACCCGAGATCAAAGCGCTTGCTGGAAGGAAACTGGCTGTTTTGCTATGTTGAAGTGCAGGGTTGATAAGGGCCACTTGCTGTGGGCCAAATATCTGACCCAGCAGAGCTCGGAATTCTCGCAGTATCGAGACCCCCTCCATTCGTGTTTGCTTGTGCAGGGTTGCCAAGTTGGAGACCAGGCAACAAGCTGGATACGTCAATTCGCAGTCGTTGGCAATGCGGACTTTCACGAAGCCGCCCATATGCTGGGGAAGAGCTAGAATGCAACACAGTCCCATCAGTCCGCCAACTCAACAGCTAGTAACACCGTGCGGGACAAAGAACGAAACTGATGCCGTGGACATCACGCCAAAATGCTCGAAAATCTTGGTCTGTCAGTGGCACGTATTTGCTGAAGCCCACGCGTTGATTGGCTCTGTGAGAGTTGTTACGCCGTGTCGCCGTCGTTAATCCATCCTTTTGTGTTTTACGATTTCTAGGAGACAAGAGGCTTACTGAAGCAGCCTGGAAGCAGGGGGCAGATGACTAACATAGTAGATCACCATAACTTGAGCAACGGCACACGGTGAGATTGGACACACACGATTCTGGGGGTCACCTGAATGAATCAATTGGTTGGCAGCTGGAGAAGTTGGGCAGAGTCATGAGTGGGTCGCTGCTGATGGAAAGGTTCTTTTCTTTGTCAAGCGAGAGAGTCTGGACCTTCATGACTACTGGACTACACGACTTTCAAGTCAACATCAAGGTTCATCTTAGATCACATTCCACTTCTTGCTGAACATCCATTGAGTTCAATCCAAGTTCAAGTCCGAACCAATTCGATCACATAATCTCCACGCGAGGAGTCTTCAACCAAGTCGATGCCATGAAGAACGATTGACTTGACTTGTTGTGCATCAAACAGATTGTTCAAGGCAAATTGAATTGTATGGGTATGGTTTCGTAGTTGGAAGCATCTTGGGCACGCACCAACAAACCCTCCACCATCAGGTTGGTTTGTACCAAGTCACTCCTACGATGGGTTTACCCGAGGGTTCGCAGTTGGTGAAGCAGAAACGACTGGACCAGCATTTGACAAACTGCTTGCAAAAACAACCGAAAAAATTCAACATATCTCTCTGCCAGTCAGACAACATTGATGACTGCGAGTATACAGAAAACGCTTTCACCATGTTGTGGCACACTGTCGATCTGTTCGCGTTGAAGTTCAGCATTGGTGTCGATCTGCCTTGCCAGTTGATGAAGGATCCTCGCCACTCTCTCTACCGAGTTATATCGAGGGACATAAACGAGAAGTTGCTGGCGACCTGCATCAGTTGTTGGCAGCAAACCACAGAGAATGCGCTACGGGTATCGGCAAGGATGCCACTCAGTCAATCCATCCTTGGCCTTGTACGTGGATGACAAGAGAAGAAACAGACGAACCTTCTCCAAAAGTGCATTCGCGAGATGATCGAGCGAGTGAAAATGGTGATCTCCCATCAAATTCACAAAGAGAAAGCTGTGATTGGGACTCAGAGTGGGGCTCTTTCTCGGCTTTCCTTTTTGCACCAATGGCCGTTGCTGCTCTTTGGTCAGCAAATGGGCCAAACTGGTAGCACCGGAAGTCAGTAGAGCCGCATCGAGAGTGATCCGCAAGTCGAATCGCTTCATATGACTCTCCAAAGATCGCATTCTTCACTCAGCGCAGCAGCGTTGTCTTTGCTTTCACTGGCAGATCGCTCGTCTCCTTTGTTGCCCCCCACTTCAACTTCAACGCTTGATACACCGGTTTTTTTACCAGTTATCATTGACCTTCTCAGTTTTTCTGTTCCATTTTGTGGTGGAGAACGTCACTTGAACTTTGTATACAGTACAGTACTACCTGCCTTGATAGGTGAGGATGCGCCGGCGAGACTCTGAAATTCAATGCACCTCCATAGGGAGTTCAACCCGGGACGCACCTGCAGAGGGCCCTCTCAAAGCTGATGCCACGGAATTGTCGCGTGCCAAAGGCAAGTCCCACTATCCGGTTCAATTCAATCGCTTTGTCTCGGCTTTCTGGTCGTGGGAATAAAAAAAGTGACAGGAGCAAAGACTTGATTGGCCAGTATAGTGAACCCAAGTCAACTCGAGGGAGCAAGCAAGGCAGCAAGGCAAGGCAGCAAGGCAAGGCACGCGTATCGAACCGGAACAGAGAGGAGGAGCGAAAGAGAAGCGAAGTAAAAAAAAAGAAGGAATTCCTTCCTTCCTTCCTTCCTTTCCTTTCCCACCAGCCCAGCAATCCATCCAACCAGTTCAATTCACTCCTGCAACAATCACCACTTCGGCACTCTTCCGCCGTCCAAGGCTTGCCGTCTTTCGTGGTTTGCCGTTGCGTGCGTCACCGAAAGGCAACAAGCCAACATTCACCACCGATGAACCCACGCTTGATGGGCGAAGATGAGCCCGTCAACAACTACAACGAGCACCTCAAGTTGATGGAAGGCGCGCTCATCAAACTGGGCGATTACGCGCATTTCCGCTATTTCTTTCTCTATCGCAACGGCAAGATCTGCTACTACGAGTTGCCGTTGAATCCATTGACGTTGATGACCTCTTCTTCTTCTTCTTCTTGTTCGGCGCCGTCCAGTCCCACCAATGCCGATGGGGCATCCTCACTCGCCGAAAACCATGTGGATTCTCCGCCGCCTCCGACTCCGTCAGTGTCTTCCCCACCGCCATCGTCGTCTACCCCGCAACGCATCCAGTTGTGTCTAACCCCGCAGCATCTTCGCGGTGTGATGTTTCTGCATCCGTGTGTGGCCCATGGCAATTCGCGGCCCGCGAACGAAGAAGAGGAGATCTGGCCGAACAAGAACGCATTCATGTTCAACCGCAAAAAGCTGGAGCTCAATCTGACCGGTTACTCGTTGACGGGTCAACTGACCTCGTGGCAGCTTCGTGCAGGCAACGACCAGTCGTATATGAAATGGGAAAAAGCGCTTCGCCTAGCATTACGACCCATTTGGATCCAGAACACTCCCCATTGTCTGGTCTGCCACGAACCGTTTACGTTTTTGTTTCGACCGCACCATTGTCGCAAATGCGGTACGTGTATTTGTGAGAATTGTTCGTTGTTTGCGCCACGACTGCCCATACAAGGCTACTACGAAGCCGTGCGCATCTGCCGTGACTGTTCGCCGATTCGCATTGAATGCTCGGAACTCGCGATTGGCACACGAGTGCTAGTGTACGGCATCTATCCTGGTAAAGTGGTTGCTGTGAGGGACCCTGCTTCTATCAATTTCTCGAGTTCTCCGACCCGTGGGCATTGCAGCCAAATGCAGCAAATGCCACTGAAGCGAGCCGATAGCGGTGGTGGAACGTCCCAAGAATTTGATTATGTCTGCGTGGAACTGGAAAAACGCAAATGCAGTCGTCGTTTTGGGGATTCACAAGCACCCGTGATAGGTCGCTTTCGACTCGAGTTTGTGGAATTGTACTCGGAAGTGACGCTTTCCGCAAACCGCATCAAAAATGCCATCCGACGACATTTGTCGTACACATTGTTTCGAACGCAATTGAACTTCAACACGTGGAATATATTGGAATCTATTCAGGAGCACAAAACAGTGCAAATGGTGCGAATACTCAACAAGTCCTCAAGCATCACGGAACTGCGGTCCATGGTGCCGACCCTGGGATCCTTGGAGACTATGCAAACTCAAATGTCTTTGATGAAGTACGGCGAGGATGAAAATGACCAGGAACCACAAGAGACCGGCAGTGATCGATCCTCTTGGAACGAAAAAGAAGAGATTTGTGCATCTTTGGAGAAGTACAGAGGAGTACATGTGGTGTTTCCCATACGAATGGACACAGTCATCAAACTATTGGACCAATTCCGAAATGGCATGCCCCTGCATCGCGTGTACGTCTATCAGATTCTTGACGAAGCGGAGCGTTTTTTCCGAGATAATCCTGCGGCTTCAGGGGTGCTGACCACCATTGAACTATCACAAGGAACTCAATTGATTGTCGTTGGCGATTTGCATGGCCAACTGGAAGATCTATTGACCATTTTTGAGCGAAACGGAAACCCAAGTGCAACAACTTGGTACCTGTTTAACGGAGACTACGTCGATCGTGGGTCCCATGGTGTCGAAGTCATGATGATTATTCTGAGTTTCAAGCTTTTGTTTCCAGATTTTGTGTTTTTGAACCGTGGAAACCACGAAGAACGCGTGATCAACGAAGTTTTTGGCTTTGAAGATGAATTATACGTGAAGTATCATTCCCAGAATGATCAAGTGGGGAGCTGGCCAGGACTTGAAGCAGTATCCAAGTACTCGCCGATGCAACTATTTGACAAGTTTGAGAACGTGTTTCAACTTTTGCCCTTGTGTGCACTAGTGAATAAATCGGTGTTTGTGTGCCATGGTGGGTTGAGCCATCATCCAAATGTGCGAATAGAGGACTTTTTGGAGATCAAACATCATCGGGAAGTGCCAACACAGAGCTTGTGCCTTGAAGATGAGTTGTTCACCCATCTCCTCTGGAGTGACCCGCGCGATCAAGAAGGATACGATACCTCACGAAGAGGTGCCGGAGTTGAGTTCGGGCCGGATATCACCAAGAACTTTTGTCTCACGAACGAACTCAACCTCATCATTCGTTCTCACGAGTGTCAGCAAGAAGGTTACAGTATCATACATGATGGCCTGCTACTAACGATTTTCTCGGCTTCCAACTACGGTGGAACCCAGACGAACAAAGGCGCATTTGCCGTCTTAGAAGTCGCTGAGAATGATTCACTGAAGCCGCGTGTGGTGCAATTCTTTGCCCAACCTCTTCAGCGTCTACGTGACGCCTCCAAGAATGAGTGGCGACTAAAAGCCGTTCGATTGGAAAGGCGTACTCTGATGTCGCTGATGGAGTTGATATGTGAGAAGAAGACTGGACTTTTGAGTGGTTTTCATCGCGTGGACACACAGAATTCCGGACGTGTGAGCAAAATGCAATGGAAACAAGTGCTCCAGCAAGTTTTGGGCGTCGACATCTGCTTTTTGAGTTATTTCAACCAACTTGCCACTGAAGAGCAAGATGAAAAGGGGGGAATCGACTACAAAAGCTTTCTCAACCGTTACGTCGTTGAGTTGAATGCAGAAAGTTTCGAATGGCGACGGCACTTGCTTCGGAAAGTTTGGACGGGTTTCTGTGAAGCTCTTGCAGCTGCCGAGTGCCTGAGCGATGAAGAAGAAGACTCAAAAGCGCAAGCCAATGGTGGTGCGAAATGTCGCAAACCAACCTCATTGAGTGACAAAAAGAGCATGCAATACAAACTCCAGGCCGCATTTGCATTATTCGATCAGAATGTGTCAAGTTCAGGCAAACCAAACAGTCGACGGGGTTATGTTGGATATGATGTGTTTCGATCTACGATCTTGACGACCTTGAAGCTATCTGATACGCTTTCGGAGCAGCAGGTCTTCGAACTCATGCAGCACATGGACCAAAAGCAAGATGGTGTGATCGACTTTGAAGAGTTTTGCTCATTTTTTGGTGAGTTCAGTCGATCCGAGCACCTGCAGCAGCTGTTTGAGGTGATCGATGCCAAGGGATTCGATCTGTTGCACCGTTTTGGTACCTATCTTACTAGCTATTCGACATTCAAGACTCTGGACAAAGCGTTCGAATGCTTTGACCGTCACAACAAGAGCTTTTTGACAGCGGACGACTTGCAGTTTGCATGCAAGAGCATGGAAATGATCCCCGAATTAACGTCGGAAGAATGTGAACTGCTCTACAAGTCCATTTTGAGAGCTTTCTATGGTGACCAGAGTTCGCATCCTGCTGGGACAAATACTCCTGTTCTTTCATGGCATGTGTTTGAAGACGTGTTTTCATTGGACTCAACAAGTCGGAGATCGCTGATGATGAGCAGTATGAGTGCTAGTACCTCCAGTGATCTAAACTCGTTGGGGTCACCATTTCATCCCAATGGTGACCATCCGGAACCATACCAAGAACCCAATGGCAATGGGACTTCAGCAGTTCCAACATCGACGTCGTCGATGGCATCATTCCATGAGATGCTGGACGACTCGGTGGCTCCAAGTCCATCTTCATTGAAACGCTACCAGAGGCAGAAGTCTTTTGTGGATGCACTCGTGGATCAAGTGAAGCACACTCTCCATGAACATCGCTTGTACATGAAGTTTCTGTTCCGCTTGTTGGATCCAAAACGAGTTGGGCAGATTGACAAGAAACAGTTTGTTCTCGCACTCAATACCATCAACGAAGAGAATGGCAATCCTTTGCAGAAGTTCCAGATTGAACAACTCGCAGGTGCCTTTTCAGTATCAAAACTCAAGAACATCCAACAGCTTTTGCTTCCAAGAGGTCATCCATCGAAACAACGTATGATGGCGTTTGATTCTGGCGCGAGTAGCAGGGATTCTTCCACAACTACTAGTCCCAATGGATCAAGCCGAGACGAAGCAGTGGCGTATCCCTTTTTTCTCAACAGCCTTCATGTCGTGGACTCTGAAAACCCTCCGGATTCCAATGGATCCTCGAATTCCTCTTTCACCTATCGCATGTCTGGCGGTCCCCAAGACGATGACGAAGAAGAAATTGATGGGCGAACTTGTAGCTACTCTTTCAGCGACATTATGAGCTAAATGAACAGTTTGACTTGTGATCAACTCACACTCCACTTGAGAACATCAGCGTGGATGACTCTTGGGTTCGTTGCTTTTCCCATACATTTCGCATGTGCTCGACGAGACCCAACACCAAAAAGAAAAAGGTCGGGGAACTTGCATTTGCGCGACACTTTTCGCAGTCCAACACTTTCAGCAACAGAATCAACTGATTCTCAGCGGTTGTACCTGGAGATGCTTCCTTCCACAGAGTCGATTCAATGGTTCAGCAAGTCGATTCAAAGGTTCAGCAAATGTCGCAACAGCTGGAATTGACCATTCGGCCCTGTCTATGCTCTTGTGCACTACTGCAGCGCCAGTCAGTGCTGTGGACAAATTGCTGGCGTTGATTAGTAAAAGTGTGTGCGCGTTGGACAATTCATGTGTTGGTGGAGGGCAAAGGGGCAACTCCAGAGGGGTCAAACCGAGGGAAGTGAAGTGCAACAAACCCAACCGGCTGACACAGATATCACTCGATGTAGGACCCAACTAGGTCCATCACATAGGGTACACTTCCATCTGGTGATCTGAGCCACCACCAAAACCCTTTTCCTGTGGCCACTATCTGCTGTGACAGGGAGCTCCAAAGGCTTGTGCCTTTCGGTTGGCAGGTCATTGCAATTGACTGAGCTGACTGAGCTGACTGAGCTGACTGTTCACAGGCCGGTGCTTTCCATGGTGCACATTTCTCCATTTGCCTGCACAGCCTTACAACCGCATTCGGAATCCATTCACAAACCAACCAAACGATGGTTCCTTCCCGCCAATTCCTGCAGTCAGTCATCTACGGCTTGTTGTTGGTGGCCACTGCGGGCTGCATCCTGTTCATTGCCATTTCGGAACCCATTGGGCTGTGCGCCTGCGCGAGCCTTGGTATCGTCGTCTTGGTGCTTATGTGTATCTCGGAGCGATGGATTGGTGGAAACACCGCACAAGGTGACCAAGAAGTCGACGGGTAAGCAATGACTTCTTGCCATTTCCTTGGGCCTCCGAGCGAGCGATGAAAACTCACTTCTCCCTTGGACTCGTTTGATTTCTATGCAGACGTTCGCAACAAATGCTCACGCAACGAGAAAAAGTGGAAGCCAAAGTCTGAACAAAGTCGCATTTCCATGCTCGTTTACCATCAATCAGTTCATCAACTCTGCGCCAACGGCATCCCATCAACGTACCGCAATCCGACTGACCATTCTTCTATCGAATAGTCTCCCCGTAT
Source organism: Paralagenidium karlingii (assembly GCA_027475765.1). Taxonomy (NCBI): domain Eukaryota; phylum Oomycota; class Peronosporomycetes; genus Paralagenidium; species Paralagenidium karlingii. The sequence continues at coordinate 237,164 of JAMFLO010000009.1, forward strand.
ACAGTAATAGTCCCACCAGAGCGACCCCAGTTGTCCGTCGTCGATAGTCTATAGCCAAATATTAGCCAAATGCCTTTGCTCGCTTTGCTTTTGTTGTTGGGCTGTGTCACTGAATAGTAAGTGGGAATCACTCCTTCATTCCATAAACAAACGCGTCATCCTTAGGGATTCCTTGGTTGGTCAACTGGATCTCCTGGGATCAATCGGTTTCAAGAGGATATTTATTCAAGTAGGTCATGATAAACCCTTCAAACAACGGTGCTCTCATCGATTTATAGAGGTTATTAGCAAGCCGTGTTCGCCTTTTCCCTTTCGTGCAGTGTCACACGACCCTTGACACAGAAAAATTGAAGACCAGCTGGTGGAGTTGCTGAGTGGATTGATTGCCCTTTGGAGTGGTTGCCTTTCCGTTTGCTTTCTCTCTGGCTCTCACTCCTTCGCTTTCTCTCTCTTGGAAATGGTGTTCTTCGAGTCTTCGTCGCGGTTGGTGCGCGTGTTGCAGTACATTCTGCTGGTGCTGGTGGCCGCCGCGCTGGTGGTGTTTTTGCTGTTGATGGGCTGGTTGATGGTTGTGGCGGCGTTGGTGCTGCTGGTGGGCTCGTTGATCACGTGTGTACGGTTGATCAAACAGAACCGCACCACGTCCTCCATGGGTTTTGCGCAAGAGCCGATGATCGACAAGTGAGGAGCAGTAGTAGTGACTGGACGCAATGGTGTTGTGTGGAACCAACTGTGCTGACTTGAACTGTACGCTCTGATGGTAGTGAAAAGCAAGCTGTGCAACGCAAATGCATGGACGCGACTGTCTTGTGAGTGTGTGTGGCATTAGTTTGGTGGTTGTTGCGTTGCGCCTGTGCGAGATGGTGTTTGTAGAACTGACGGGGGAATGGACGGTGTGCTCGCTCGGTGTGTAGGAACGTGTGATCGCTGGCCATCTTTCCTTCAGAACCGCAACTGATTAATTTATCCGAAGGACATGTCTTTTGTCTTGGAATTGGCCAACGTCTCGTAAACGCTCACGAGTTGGTTTGGATTGGAGTTGTTGTTGATATTGTTCTCGTCATGTTTTGTTATTCGAGCCGTCCCAGTCAGTGAGTGACACAGTGAGAGTAAACCAAAAGAATGCCAATGATGACTCTGGTTGTGTGATTGAATGATGCCTCACTTCCTCTTTTTCTCTCTCTGTGCGTCGCTTCCACCCAGTTTCGACTGCTAAATGGAGTCTTCATCACTTGTGTGCATTATCCAGAACACGCTTCTCACCGTGGTGATCGCTGGCTTGATAGTGCCGTTGCTGTTTGAATTGTGAGTCGGTTTGGATCATCGCTGCAGGGCTGCTAGTGGTTTCTTTGGTCGCATGCTATCGGTTGGTCTGCGCGATGGCTTTGAAAAAACCAGAACAAGCCGACAAGTGTCGTCTGCGTTGCCCAACTGACGTGGTTCGAATCTTTGTGACCTTCACGTTTCGATTCAGTCGGAAACAAAACGCACTGTAGGCGCAAATGCATGGACGCGAATGTGTTGTGAGTATCTGGCGTTCTCGTTGTTGCCATGACGGAATCTGCGTGTGCGCGAAGCGTGTGATTGACCAGGAACGCCGGAAGCCCCTGCCAAATCAACCAGTGTTAACAGGCAACGACACACTGAGGTCGTTCTTCGTTCGGTCAATTAGGATGCTTCTTTGGCATTGCAAGAGTCTGATCTTGTGTTTGCAGAGCTTGCAGTGATGTCTCGACTTCCTGTCGCTGCATGCATCTTGCGATTCATAACATGCGTCCAGATGCTGTGCGGGTGTTTTGCATCGTAGTTCTTCAGTTGCACGCAGAGTTGTCCTTCCGACTCTGTGCGTGTGAACGCGCAAACTTCGCAAACACCAGTCCATGTCCAATTGACGCTGCACATCGCTGATTGAACGGCGTCTTCGAACCCGGTACATCACGTACGTCATTTTATGATGTCAATTGCACGGGTGGACGTGGTCCAGTCATTGTCCACCGCAAAGACCAATTCTTGATACGCCCTTTTGATCGTGGGCTTCCATGCAGTTGTTTTGCCTGCGCTGTTGATCCAGATACCCTGGGGATTGCTCGAGTCGAAGCGGAGCATGTGGTAGGTAGATGTGTTGCTTTCAACTACTCCTTCCCTGTTGAATCATGCTTTCACAGACGACAAGACACCCGACAAGACGCGAAGGATGCAGCAGTGTGGCGATAAAGTCCGATAGGAAGTCACATACAATTTGCACGATGTGTCGACGAACCAGACGTCGTTCCATACAAGGCTGTCCGGGAAATGGAGAGTATCGGGGTCGTCAGAAGCCCCATATGGCATGATAACGACCCAAGGTGAAGGCAACTACCACCGAGTGCACATAATTGAGCAGCCAACTGACAACGACATTGGAGGATAAACGAATCCACGCGTAGACCAGTGGAGTTGACACATCATGACAAACAGCTTGTTGATCCATGATCGCATCGTGATGAAAATGCTGGTCTCGCGCGCTTGGTACATCTGGCACGCGATTTCAACGGCTTCTCGCAGCACAGACTATGCGATCAAAGTTCTCCATATCGATCGGAATGACCGTCAGGCAAAAGCGCTTTGTAGAACGTGTGTTGTGATTGTTGTCACCAAGTTGACCCTACACCAGGAACCACCACAAAGGACGTCACGGCGTTCAGAGAGTTGGCGTCGAGAGCGATCACGACCCGTGGAAGTGCTGTTGCATCCGAGACCTCGCCATCACTTTGGGCGAATGGTTGAGCACCAAGGGTCTTGCTCCAAGGCAACCGTACGCGATACGTATCAAGGCCAAGCTATGCAGCGCTGCGCATCAATTCAAGATCTGCCACGATCCGTAACTCATGTCCATCTGGACGTCAAGCGGCCAACCTGTCCCATCAGCATGTGGTCCTGGTAGGATCTGATTCCACCTGCGACATCTGAGTCCAGTTCTACTGCATGGTTCACTCCAACAACTAGAATGGGAATGAGTGTTGATGGTCTGCGACTGCTGTGCAAAAAGAAGTCCAACGAGCGAAGAAGAAGAAGAAGAAGAAGCCCCAGGCCTTTCTGAACTCATTTGGTCCACAGCCATCAGCCATCCGCCATCCGCCATCCGCCATCGGCAGTCGGCAGTCGGCAGTCGGCGCGTTCGTGATGGTGGCATCACAAGGTCAAAGCGTGGCTACCACGCAAGTGGGGAGCCGACGACAGCAGCATGAACAGCCATCCCAATTGTCTGTTCAGAGACGACGGCGTCGACAGCGTCGAGCACGCTTCTGCGCACGAGTTTCAGATTCTGCGCGAGATTGGCAGTGGCGGATACGCCAGCATCCTGTTGGCCCATTGGTCCCACCGACCAGAGCAGTTGGTGGTCATCAAACGCATCCCAAAGCACGACGCAGACCAGAAGCCGTGTGACCGCGTTCGTGTGTCCCGCGAGCGGCAAGTGCTGGCCAGTGTGCATCATCCGTTTATCGTGCCATTGCTGTACGCGTTCGAGTCACGGCACCACGAGAATCTGGTGATGCAGTATTGTGCGGGGGGCGATTTGTGCGATTTGCTCATGTCGTTGCCGCACAAGCGCATGCCCCAGGAGAACGTGGTGTTTTACGCGGCGTCGCTGGCCGTGACACTGGGGTTTTTGCACCAGAAAGCCATTGTGCATCGCGATGTCAAGCTGGAAAATGTGTTTCTGGATGGCCAGGGATTTGTGCAACTCGGGGACTTTGGATTTGCAAGACAAAACGGTCAGAGGTGCACCACGTTTTGTGGCACGGTCGGGTATCTTGCGCCCGAGGTGTTGCAGCAGGAAGCGTACGGCTTTGCAGCCGATTTCTGGAGCTTGGGGTGCGTGCTGTTTGCGCTTTTAGCTGGCAAAATGCCGTTTAACTGCGACGGGAGCAACGAATCGGTGGCTCGTCGAGTGCTGGACAAGGAACCGCGGTATCCAAAGAATTGGGCACCGGCGACCGTCGATTTTGTGCGTGGGTTGTTAACTAGAGATCCTTCCCATCGCCTTGGCAGTGATGATTCCGGGATGCAAGCACTGTTGAACCATCCATTTTTGCACACGGTGCAATGGGACGCGCTCTTTTCCAAAACGTGCACCCCGCCGTACGTTCCGTCGATGGCTTGTTGCAGCATTTGGGGTACTTCTTCGACAGGATCGACCCAGAGCAACGTGCTTGACGCTGAAACGATTGACGGCCCAGCACTGGAGTTGCACTCCGATGAACCGTGTCTGGTTGACGATCAGGAAGACGCGCCTGACTCGTTTGGAACCTTTGATTGGTGCAGCTTTTCGGACCAGTTGCCCGCATCAATTGCGACTCAAGAATGCATGGAGTCGAGCATCGCTTCCTGCGCGTTTGGAAGCGTGGGCGACAATTCGCATGGTCCACCCCCCCCCCATAATGACCACCTGTCCGAGATACCACTTACACCAGTGGTTTCAGAGTCGGCACCAGAGTCTCCTCGATTTGTCGGCTTTGGAGCGCTCATGGAAGCCGTTTTGGCCTCCTGTACGCGGACATTGGATTGGTTTGGATGTCTTTGTGGCAGCAGCATCTTGGAATTGGATTCGGTCAAAGCGCACCTTCCTTGTGATCGTCGCAAGCGATAATCGCTTCAGCAGCTTTTGTGTTACTGAGCATAACAATCGTAGCTATCAGGGTGACATCAAGGGAGTAAGTTACGCCCATGTGCGAGACGACGCTCTTGCGACCAGTTCTGAAGGCAACAGGTGTGTTGTTGTTTGCTGTTTGTTGTTGCGTCGGTTCAAATGGAAGCCTTCCACAACAAAAAACAACATGAACAAAGCCATGGTCTTGACGACGAGGATGCCGTCCCTCGCACGAGTTGTGGGTCGATGAGTACATTGGTCTGACGGAGTCCAACTCGCGAGTGCACAGTTGGTCCTCAGTTCAGTTCAAGACAATCTAGTGGTAGATTATCGGAAGGCGTCTTTCTGGCGACCTATTCGTTCTAGAATTCTAAGTCTGCATGGTGGTGGGTCTTGGGGCCTGTTGCTGGCGGTTTCAGTTGCCTTGTGAGGCCTCCAACGGTTGGCGCGGAGTTGGTGGTCCCGAACTTGTCCGAGATCGGCGTGGATTGAGCCCGCGAATTCTGCTACTGTGGCTTCCGCGGCGGTCTTACATGGCATGCTGCTCAGCATGGCTATCGTCCATCTCAGTGTGGAGTCGAGGTGGTATCGTGATTCTAGAGTGGTGGGTGGGAGTTGTGGTGTCCCAAGCGGTGCTGGTTCTTTCGTTCCATAAGGCTCTGCACATTTCTACCACAAGGATTCTCCAACAGGTTTTCCAAGCGGTCGCGATTTGTCTCTTGGTGGCCCCACTGGATCGGAGGGATTGGTGGATTCGGAGTTTGAGCTGAGGAGCTTTACGGCTGCAAATTGCCTTACGGCAGGCTGGGGATGCTGGGGGTAGTATCTTGCCACGCGCTCACAACGAGGCAACTGCGTTGGCGCAGCGCCACTGGGCATAGAACAAATAGGTGATCATAATTGTCCGTGACCTGGGTTCGGCATAGTGGACATCGGTCGTCGTCCGGGTGGTGCCAAAAGTTGAGGGCTCCATTGTGAAGCTCGGTACCAGAACCATTGAGCATGCACAGAGAGCCCCAGAGTTGGTCCATTTCGAAGTACATGATTCCTCTTGCATTGCGGCGAGGAACTTGTTGCGAGCGGCCTGTTTCTCGAGGCGAGAAAGCATCTTAGAGAGTTGTTTGTCCGGGACTGCCGAGAGGAAGCGTCGGATATTGCGTGTCATGAGTCGTTGAATGCCATGCTGTTCGTTCGCTGGCCATGCGTGCACCAGCGATCGATTTCTGTCCGTCGAGGAAGGGAATATGACCCTTTGCACCAAAAGCGCTTCTTCACAGTTGGTCGTCATATTGGACTGGAAACAAGATGCTGCTTTGATCTCAAGTGACCCGATTGGAGAAGAGAGAAGTCCAGAGGTCCAGCGACTCCCAAGAGTTCAAAACCTGTTACGGACTCCGGCGGGCACTGACGCGCCGGCGGTGAGCAAAGATAGTCAGCACCAGTCACTTTCTGTTCACCACCTCTCACCAAACGTTCATGCTGCTGCCGTGTTCATTTGCAAACCACCGTGCAACTACAAAAGTTGACATCAACCCACAAACGATGAACGCTTTCAACATTATCCGGAGTCGAAACGACGAGGCATCGCTCCACTTTCAAATGGTGGGCAACCTTGGCGTAGGTGCATTTGGCACCGTCGTGCTGGCGCACTTGGTGGACCATCCCCAACCGCCCTTTGCCATCAAAAGGGTTCCAAAAGATCGTGTGGTGACCAAGCGCGATCGCCGGCAGCTTATCCAAGAGCGCGAGGTGCTGAGTTTTGTCAGTGGGCACCCGTTTGTTATCAGATTGGAGTGTGCGTTCGAGTCGAACCACTCGCTCAACTTTGTGATGGAGTATTGTCCCGGAGGAAACCTGTACGAGTTGTTACAAAGCCAACCCGACCACTGCTTGTCGCTTGATCACGTGGAGTTTTATGCAGCTTCGATCGCGTGGACCCTCAAGTATTTGCATGCAACCGGCGTCATCCATCGCGACGTGAAACCCGACAACGTGTTGTTGGATGCCGAGGGCTTTATTCGACTCGCTGACTTTGGACTCGCGCGGAACAACCTGCCGGTGGGCACTCGCAAAGACGATCGCATCTGTCGGACGTTTTGTGGAACGGTCGACTATTACGCGCCAGAGATCCTGAAACGCAAAGGATACGGCTATGCGGTCGATTTGTGGAGTTTGGGCTGTGTGGTGTACGAGCTCTTGACCGGACGACCGCCGTTTCACAGCGGGGACGCGAATCGGGTGGCCGTGTTCAATCGGATCCTTCGTGAACACCCCCAGTTCCCAGCCGACTGGTCACCCGATACGTTGGACTTTGTGCAGCGCTTACTGTCCAAGAATCCGTCGACGCGTCTCGGATGTGGAGACGACGGCATGGAGGAGCTGATGCATCACCGCTTCTTCCGAAAAGTCGTTTGGAGGGACCTGGAGAACAGGCTGATGACTCCACCATTCGTTCCAGGTGCGAGCAACACCTCGGGCACCAGCAGTCTGGAAGGCAACACCTCCAGTGCACCATTCAGTCTCCCAAGCGATAGCACCGAGGTGGTGTCTGAGCCACGAGGCAGAACCGACCGAGATGGCGAAGAAAGTTTTGAAGGGTTTGAGGACTTTGACTGGTGCTCGCCAGACTGGTGCCCTCCACAAGAGATCCATGGCACAGAAGTTCAGTCGACATCGTCGACTTCCTCGACGTCCAGTCGTGGTTGGTCCAGTACAGAAGCGGAAGACGCTCAGGAAGTCTCTGCAAGCACCTCGCCAGCGGAGGTTCCCATGCATTTCGTGGCAGGAATCGTCAGCTGGTGTTCTCGTGCACTGGATCGACTCCAAAGTGTATGTATTTGTGGTTGTAGCGGCGTCCAAGACTGTTGATCGCAGCAAATGGAACCAGCAGCTTCGTTTAAGCCGCCAACTAGTTTGCCAGTTCCGTTGGTGCTCGCTGCAACGAGGAGCAAGGCTCAGGCACAATAGGAATGGGTCAGTTTATGTCGAGAGAGAGAGTATGCGTTGTGAAGTTCATCTCCCACCGAGCGAGAGGTTGACGGATTCACCTGAGTTGGTCGAAGAAGAGCTAGAGGTATTGAAAAAGCCGTCAAATCATCTTGGAGATTATTACTGTGTTCACCCACTGGGCAGTTGCTTCAATCTACGAAGTGAGGTCGATTCAAGTCGTTGGGACAAATGCAGTACTCTACACGGCAGTGGAGACTTGTATCTGGCGATCACTGAGGTGAGAGAGAGAGAGAGAGATCGCTCTCTTCTTTGTACTGCTTCAAGTCAAGTCAACTCTGGTAGTTCCTGCGGAGCCATTGGGTGAAGAATGAATGCACTCATTTCGTCTTTTGATCAGTCCAGCAACACGCAATTTGACGGTGGCAACACCATCAGGTCATATCTCTTCGGTTCCAAAGCCCATACGTCCCTCCCTCATCGGGGCGTCGCTGCATGACCAAATGCTTTCATGAGCAGATCGAGTTCATAGTCGTTGAGTTTGTCTTGTTGTTTGCCGGTTGCGTCGCACTCGTAGCAACAAACTCGGGCACGTTGAAGCGACACGTCGGGTGGTTGACTGGTCAAAGAGACCCATGGAAGACGAACTAAGTCTTGCACGCAGGGAGCGGACTCGGGAACGCCAGTGGCTCCAGTCGCAAGCGTACAAATCTGCGAATCGTTCACTGAACGAGGAGTGATGGCACACGATGAAGTGGTCGCATCACGAGCCTGGGACCGCTTTTGAGCTTGCTGGCGTCTTTGTCTTCTGGCCAATTTTGCACGGTACTTTTGCGCATGGTTCATGGATTGTCGTGCCGTTTTGGTGCCGACATGGTCTGCGACTTTTCTCCATGGGCCCGTCGGGTATTTCTCGATTCCTTCGAGGAAACGTGCATGCTCGTCGGGTGTCCAGTTCTTGTTAATAGGTTGGTCGTTGGTCAAACGACTCGAATCGTTTGACAACGTGGTTGCCAACGATGTGGAAAAGCAGTCCGATGCAACGTGCGATCGGTCTTGACGATGGACCCTGCCGCAGTTCGTGTTGGACACGACGAGAGATGGTCATTTGGTTTGGACAACAATGCTGGACGACTGGGCCGTTGTGTTGCACAAGATGTTGACTTGACCAGGGTTTTTGAAGAATGAACCAGCACAACTGCACCAACAAACTTGTGCCTTGAGAAAGAGAACCGCCCAAAAAGTCGAATTGGTGCGCATGGCACAGCAGCACCAGGTTACCAACGTCGTCGTTGGATGGACTATATGTCCCCGTTATATGGACTGGGACTGGTGAATTGTTCACCAAGAAAACTTAGTCGAATGACCGCTGCTAAAGAAATCGGTGTGTGGAAAACCATTGAAACCTTTTGCAAGTCGATGGCCCAGCTGTTTCCACTGCCTTGAACCTCTTCTCTCTTTGCGGGACACCTTGTGAGCATTTGTTGCGCATATCCACGTGGGTCGATGAACGAGTCTTGGCAGGTGATGGGGTTTGTTGACGATCCCATGCGAAATGCTTGGAACCGAAAGGAACAGCACCACTGGTGTTCTGTCGCAACACAATGGATGTGACAGTGGCATGGGAGATTCCTGACATGACTTGTCCATGTGGTGGTGAAGCTGTTGCCATCGTAGCAGTGCGTAACGAGTTGTGAAGCCTTTGAAACTCTTCTGGCTGGATTCACGCGAAGTGGTGTGAGACTTTGGGTTGTTGAAGGCAGCTGCGGTTGGAGCCTTCCAGGGAGTTGGGGAGCTGAAGGAGATCCGGTTCGGAGCTTGTCGCGTGGCCACGATCGACTTTGCAACAACCCGTGCTGGTTTAAGAGATAGATAGAGAGAGAGTTAATCACTGGCTGGGATGTCCACCTCCAGGCAACCAGACAGGATCACAGCGAACTCGTAATAGGTCAGCCAGACCCTCCGCCCTAGAGCCTCTCTTTGCCATTGTTCCACGCCGGGACGCACATATGCGCATGTCCATTTGACGGACATCACCGAAACAACAGCAAGAGGTCCTGAGCGTTTGATCTGTCTCTCCTGATGCGCTTTTTGAATCACGCGCTGACCTTGCTTCCAATGGAGAATCGACCGAGGAACATGTCGTTGATGTGGCTTTCGCCGTTTCTCAATGGCACCAATGGCTTCCCCGCTGTTTGCTCTTCATCACTTGACAGATCTCTTGGATGGAGCAGCGGAGTCATTGGTGTCAATCGATTGCGAAATGCTTTCTTCAAGTCCTGCTTTTGGTGGTACAACACACGACGTGAACGAGCATTTCACAAGTGATTGACATTGTACAGCACAAAGCAACCATCTGGGAGAAGAATCGTCGACGGCGTGTTGGTTCGTTGCACTAGTCAGGCGCACAATGCTTGACAGCTGACGCCATCGTTGGTGGATTCATCTGGGCAGCAAGCATGCACCACCGTTCATGCGTGCTACCCAACCGGGTCAGGTGCATACTTTTGGCTTGTTCTCCGACACCCACAGAGAGAGCTGCACGACTTCCAGCGTTGACCTATTGTGCCAACCCCAGAGTCCCCCAGTGGGATCACCCCTTTCGTCGTGTTCTCCGACTTCAAATCTGGTGACCTGTCGTCTGAAAAGCTGCTCGTTTCACTCAGAAATCGGTCTGCCGTGAAACGGTGGTAAGCTTGCATACCACACACAGCCAGAGCTCCACAAGTCGACCGCACAGCCGCATGTTTGGAGTACCAGGATATCAGGAGCGTAGTGGTAATCCTTCATTCCACAACAGACAGGTTTGGCATCTCGGAGCAACCACAATCAGTGAGTCGAATGAAATCATCGCGAATCAGCATGAGGTTGTTGGAGTCTCAAGTCATGGGGAACGAGATTCCTTTCATGCAGTTGCTTCATCGTCCGCGCCATCGACCCGGCGTAACACACGACATGGTCAAGTTGCCAGCGAGTGCTCTGTTGTCGTTACAGCCTTCTCAACGGTTTTGACCGCACCAGTTCCAAAGAGAGTGCACCATCTCACAGTGAAAAGCGGTGGCTCGAAGGTTGATAGTCTTTTGTGTGGGAAAAAGCCCAAGCCATACCCAATTGCGTCCTGTATCGACCAACGCCAAGTTGGTTGCGAGGCATCATCCACTGGAGCAGCCAACGGTAGATTCGCAAGTGAAGTTGAACGTGTGACGTCGTGGGACTTGAAGGGAATCAACTGACGACACACCTGCGTCTTTTTTGCTTCAGACGCGGCCAGAGTTCCAGTCCCGTCGTCCCATCTCCGCTTGATACTCTTGCATCTGTGATGTGACCTTATGATTCTCGTGGACAGTGTCTCTCTATTGGTTGGTCTGCGATCTTGAAAGGACACGTCTCTTGATCAACGTTGGCACTCGTGCTGATTGATCAAGTGACCACAAGGCAACCGCCTTTCTTCTGCAACTAAAGCCGTGGATGCCAATTCAGAGAGAGAGAGAGAAACCATTTGTTTGTGGACTCGAATTGACCAACGTAGATGTGGATTTGACGGGAGCAGACTTCGCCCCCAAAAGCGACCGAAGATGGTCCATCAGTTCAGTAAAACCGAGTTGGTTCTCAAGTGGAAAACAAACTGACAAGAGATGCCATCTTCCCAAGCCAACCACCGCAGTGCGTCAGCCAAAGCCATCCTTCAAGGCGTTCGAACCATATACAAGTCGCTCTCGTTTGAGATTGTACGCACGATCGGAACGGTCGTGTTGGGCCATTGCCTTGGCAAGCCTGATCAACTGTATGCGATCAAGAGCATCCGTAAAGATCATGTGGTGAGTCATGATGACAAGCTGCAGGTGTTTTAGGAGCGAGAGGTGTGGTGTGCCATTGGAGCCACCAACTATCCGTTTGTCACGCGCCTGGTCTGTGCTTTTGAGTCGATGGAGTCACTGAACTTCGTGATGGAGTATTGTCCTGGTGGGACTCTACTGGACTTGCTCAAGCGATTTCCGTACCGTTCCATGCCGTTCCACTTGGTCGTGTTTTATGCCGCGTCTCTTGCGGTGACGTTGCAGCATTTGCATGAACAAGGCATCATGCACCGCGACATCAAGCCCGAAAACGTGTTGCTGGACCGTCAAGGGTTCGTGCGGTTGACCGACTTTGGGCTCTCACGACACCATCTGCCAATCACGATCCGCAAAGACGTTCGCGTGTGCAAGACCTTTTGTGGAACCATTGATTATTACGCGCTCGAAGCGCTGCAACGATGAGGGTACGCCTATGCCGCCGATGAGTGGAGTTATGGCTGTGTTGTGTTTGAGCTCTTGACAGGGTTGCCGCCATTTCATTTCGGCTGCAGTGATCACGTCCAAGTGTTTCACCGGATTCTGAAGGAGGCCCCCGAGTTTTCGACCCATTGGGCGCCAGCCACACTGGAGTTAGTGCAGCGTCTTCTGGAGAAAGATCCGTCCAAGCGACTCGGGTGCGGCGAATCCGGCATGCACGAAGTGATGCACCACCGCTTCTTTGAAGATATCAACTGGACAGAGGTGGTCAACAAGCAAATCGCACCACCGTTGTGTCCAGACGCAAGTGTCAACCTGGACGATGCCAAGAGTTCGAACCTAGTGTTCAGTCTGCTCTGGTCGACTGTGTCCTCGGCCCTGACTGATCCCGGAAGGTCCAGAAAAGGACGTGTGGCAGACGATCAAAAAGATGATGAAGAAGAAGAAGACTTTGCAGGCTTTGATTGGTGCGGGTTTCGTGAGGATCTGGAGACTGCAGAGCTTTCTGAGGCCATTGATGATCGAGAATGGTGCGGTAGAACATAATCTGATGTCCAAAGAGCTGGTTCAACCCTTGGAATCGTCTGTTTCTTGCTCGTTACGACCACTTTCGACCCTTTCCAACCGCTACCAGACCTTACATTTGTTCGTAGGGTTCATCGCGGTGCCGTTCGTGCAGTGGAACAATTGGCCGAAGCTGACATCGTTTTGAATCACCCCGAGCACACGGAACCGGTCGGGCGAATGCTCATCGCTGAGTAACAATCTCTTGTAGCCATCCGTGTCTTTGCTGCATCGCGATTGCGCGTACGACACGTAGAACAAGCGATCCAGGTCCTCCGTCGAATTCGACAAAGCGTTCGAGGACTGGAACGCATGAAAGGCATCGAAAGCCACGCCAAAGCCACCGTTGTCGGCAATGTTTTCTCCGATGGTGTTGTGCCCATTGACATGCCCCAGCACCACGCTCGCATTGGCGTCCGAGGTTACTTGAAAGGCTGAATACTGGTCCACCAGACATTGTTTGCGCTGCTCAAATTGTGCATTGGTTTGTTCGGTCCACCAGTTTTTTAGGTTGCCGCGTCCATCAAACCGACGACCGGAATCGTCAAAGCCATGGGTGACTTCGTGGCCCATGACCACGCCAATGGCCCCAAAGTTTTGCGCTGGCGCGTTGGCAGCATCAAACCATGGTGGCTGCAGAACGCCCGCGGGAAACGACATTTGGTTGCCGCCCGAGTTGTACATGGCGTTCACGACGGCACCACTCATGTACCAAACGGATCGGTCCACGGGTTGGCCGATCAATGCTAGTTTGTGCAGGCGGCGCCACCTGTAAATGGCGCCAACGTTGGCAAAAAACCTCTTGGGGTGGAGAAGCGCGGGATCGATTGCTTCCACGCTCTTGGAATGGCCGATGAGATTGGACACCAACTGGAGTTTGGCCAACGCATGGGAACGAGTGGGTTCATCCAGCCAAGGAGCAGATTGGAGGTGGTGCTGCATGGCCGTCTCGATTGCATCGATCATGGTTTGGGCCAATTGCTCGTTGAAGTCACTGGATTTGGCTTCAAAAAAGTACTTGCCAACCAGATCGGGCAAAAGCTGTTGCACGATTCTGGCGCAGACTTTGTCTCTGGGTGTCGGCTTCTTCTGTCCGTTCATCAACTTGTCAAACAGGTTGAAACGCGCCTCCAACAGCGGGTCACCCATGTATTTGGCGGCCTGGTCGAGGAATTGAAACTCCAGAAGTGTTTGAAGCGACGAAAGCTTGGCGTCGGCGACAAACTGCTCGACGGCTTGAAGAGTCACCAGCGAAGTCGCCACCAGGTGATCGTGAGGCGCGAGTGGCGGCTTTGGTAGAATATTTTTCAACGTTTGGGCGACAAAGGACCCAATCACCAGTGGATACTCGTGGACGGCTTGTTGGAATTCGATCGGGTGGTAGTACGCCAACGGGTCTGCATCGCTTTGATTGCTTTGAGCCGAAGCGACCTCCAGTCGGGTGGCGAGCTCGTGCTCCAGTTGAATCACCACATTGACTTTTGCTTCAGCGGTTGCCGTCGCGACGCCGTTTAGCGTGAGAATCTTGGCGATGTACTGGCGATACGGCGGTTCGAACATGGTCCAAGTGTCGGCATCGGTGTACATGGTGGTGTCACCAAGCGTCGGTCGCTTGGGGTCCACCTCGAGCACGTTAAACGTGGCGTTGAGCATGTCGGGATACACCACGAGGTCGATCAGAAAGCTCAGTCCTGGGGCCCACAGCTCGGCGGCGAGAGCAAACAGTTCGCCTTTGGTCTTGACGGTGGCGATTCTCGCGAGAGTCTCTTGCACGGGCGTGGAGCCGATCGCATTGATCTCGTCCAGGTCCATACACGATTGGAAGAGATCGGTGACCAACGGTTTGCCTTGGCGATAGATGCGAAGAAGCGCTTCACGATTGCTGTCCTCCATTTGGCTCATGGCGTAGCTGAAATGCGGTTTGTCCGCGGGCTGCGGCGTGGCTTGGATCCAGCCACCACACGCATACTGGTAGAAATCATCGCATGGACTCACTGTCGGGTCCATCAGCGCTTGGGTTTTGTCAGGAAACGCAAAGGCAAACGTCTTGCATGGAGCAACCACGGCCACAAGCGATATCAGCATCCATGCAGCTTGGCTTCCGCGCATGGTGGACGGCGTGTTCAGGTCAATTTGATCTGTGCAACGCACCACCGAGCCAAACGTGCGCACCCACGGGACCTCGTTCGCACCCAATCCTTGACAAAGATGCCGCCATCTCCGTTGGGTTCGTCCAACTCTTGTCGATGGTACAGCTTCAAACCACTTTGCGCCGACTTCAACAACAAAAACGAGACGAACGACCTGCGCCAGCAGAGCCCACCAACCAGCGACAACAACTTGGTGTCGTCGGTGCTTGGTGGGGTGGAGAGGAACAGCAGGACGCCACCTCATGGGATCGGGATGGTGGGTTGAACAAGAGATCAGAAGGCAGCGTATTCATTGCATGGATGGAAGGCATGCAGAAAGGACCAAGAAACGTCGCTTGGCGGCTTGACATCGAGGCAGCTGATGAATGGCAGAGCAGTCGACTGACTGGCTGGCAGAAGCTCACTTGAGCCCCCGGCCACCGACTACTCGCAAGTTGAAGTGCTGGTTCTTCGAAAGGTCGCAATGCCTGATGCTCTATGATCAACGAGTTTATTTGGCTTTGATTCCATCAATGCCAACAATCCAGAGAGCAGTCGCTTGCAAGGTCAGACACGTTCGAGGACGTGAAATGACTTGGACCATGGCAGATTGTTACAGCTGTGTCATGAACCTGGCATCACCATGAACCAACTGGTATCTTTCTCGCTTACCCACTGCGAGTGACATCGGCGATAAGCTAGAGTCATGCGGAGAACGAGAGCATGCGACAGGCTCTGTTCGCGGCACATGGTCGTCAGCCAAACTCTTTGTAGAAGTGGGAACCGTTTACACATCGTTTCCATTGACCACCATTGACCCACGTGACTTGCTAGTCAGTCATCAAGAGCAGCTGCCGTCAAGACAACTGGAAGGTCTTGTACGTTGGACACTCTGCCTTTGAAAGACTTTGTCGTGTTGCTTCAAGTCACTCCATATGTTTCTTGCTCATGGATGATGGGACCACCTTGCTTCCAAACCACTTGTTCGATGCCACCACAGAGACATATACTAGGATCGATCACAAACGTCACACAGGTGGTCTCTTGGAAGAATCCGACTGACTGACCATCTTGGCAAGCAACCCGATCAGATGTCTGCACTTTCGTTTGCTGTTGATCCGCACTTCCAGCATTTGTCACGCCATCACTAGACAACACCTCACAGCACCCATCAATGCCAAGAACATCATCTCCATCCCTTGCGTGCAGCACAAAAGCCTAGAAAGCGCTCAAAACGATGCTGCCAAAACAAGCTGTTGATCGTTGGTAAAAGCATGTCGGCCATCGCGAAAGATTCGTTGCGCAAAGCATCGAACCACCAATTGTTCGGTCTCATGCTCGTGAAGCCAGTCAACCCATCACAAGGCACCACGTCCAACCCAGGCAATCGTGTGAATGAACAGATGTGCTGGTATGGAACATGGCGTGATGTGCCACGCACGGTTTTGGTCTTTGGTGGTTCGAGGTTCAAGTGCAATCGCCTCTCACGTGACTCGAACTCTCAGGCGGATTGAAGTGAGTCCTTCATTCTGCAAAGAACCACGTCAAGTCGACTTGGACTTGCGTAGCCAACTACCAGAAGAGAAGCGAGTTTCTTTGTCAAAACGCCAAATGACCATCTCTCGTCGCGTCCAAAACGAATTGCTTTGCGATAATCGAACGGATCGAACCCAGCAGCAAATGATCCACTCGACGTCCACGATGTCAGTCGATGGTGGCAATGCGCTGGCCCATGAACAACCGATTTACAAGACCTGGACCGCCAATGAGCATGCTCGCTTTCTCGAAGGGCTCGAGAAATACCCAACGGGGCCGTGGCGAAAAATCGCGGATCATGTCGGCACCAAGACGGCGCGACAGACCATGAACCACGCGCACAAGTACCGAGAAAAGTTGGCCAGAAGACAAAAACGCCTCAATGCGCAAAAGCAGAGACGAACCGGTTCTGCTGCCACTGCTGCGTGCTATGCCAGCACCCCACGGCGTTCAGTGAGCGCGATCGCCCCACGTCGCTCAGGAAGCGATACGTTCTCGACCGCAGCAGTTGTTTCCCATGGAGTTGCTCCCACTGCACAAGAGTCGCAGCAGCAATGTGTCTCGTTCTCCAACCAACGTCCCGACTTGTTGAGCCATTTCTTCGAAGGTGGCTGCTGCACCCACGGATACGAGACCCCCAAAGGACAAGATGACCTCAACGACATTGATCTCAATCTGCTCATGGAAGTCTTTGGTCATCCATTGACTCCCAACAGCAATAGTGTGCTGGGCGTGTTGGCTCTTGAACCACTGAGGTACGATGTGGTGGTGTCGCCGCCAGCGAGTTGCATGTTGATGATCTGAGCCACGAAGATGACCCGAGTGAATCGAATCGAACCGAACGCGCCGGACGAACTAGTTGAATCGACTTGAATTCGAAGCAGCCCAGCGAAGAGGCCGATGTCTCCCCATTTGGAGCATAGGCCATGGTCTGCCTCCGCTAGCAGAATCCGTGCCTGAGTCTAGATGGAGATGTGGTGTGTCTGTTCAATCCAACGTAGTGCACAAATGGCACGATTCTGACGGGGGTTCGTTGCTTTCATCTGCTCGTCCTTTATGTCCTGAACGCTTTTGACAGCGATGAACACAAAGCACTTGTAGCCCAACGATTATCCGACTTCGCGTTTGTTGGATGCTGCTACGCATCGTTCAAAGCGCAGCCATTGGACCATTGGATTCGCACGAACAACCTGATCAAGAACACACTGAAAGATGATCGCTGGCGGAACGGTTGACTTCCGCGCACTCGAGTTCTTGAGGCTGCAAAAGCACAGCCAGGCTCCAAGGCCTAGTTGGTGCTTTGGCTTTGCAGCGATCCCGAGGTGTACAAAACCTCTGAAGTGCTTGCTTTATGGGCCTTCTCATGGCACGAACTCAAGTGTTGGGTGATGGCAAATACGAGGTGGGACAGTATCCTCGTTGGTCTGGCATGCACAGCATTACTCGAACAACCTGCAGCTACCGTGCTTGTTCTTGTCGGGGACCAGGTCCATCTAATGGGACTTGGACAGACAGACATTCTGAAGGGAACCCCGTCAAGAACAAAACAGAGTTGATGGGTTGGTTGCCAACGCGGGTTTGTGGTCATGTACCATGTCTCAAAGAGGTTGTTTGGGCTCCATAACAACGTGTGTGTGGCTTCGTTGTTTCAGTTTTTACCTTCTCCGCCCATTCAACGATTAAAGAGGAGACAACAACCCAAAAAAGGTTCAGACACAACCAATGCTGGCAAGAAGCTACCTGTTCGTTCAAACCACTCTATGACAATAGAACAAGCCAACGGCACGAGTGAAGCACCCGATGACTCAAGACACTCGCGCTGGAAGCTCAAGTGTTGAAACACCGGTGGGTGTCACCATGAATTGGTGGATTTGATGTGGATTTCCTTTCTGATTCGTGTTCACGACGTGGCTAGTGATGTAACCTCCTGCTGGAAGAGCATCAGTGGATTGGGCTGAAGATGCTGTTGGGTCACACTGCAGCGGTTTGAGCGACATCGAACCACACGAGCTGACAGTAAGAGGACTGCATGGACGTCCAAAGATCTCCATGAGCAGATCAACGTCGATGCCGTTGGAATCCCCAAGCTCTTGGCATTTCCCGTCACTGCTGTCAGTCAAAAGCGTTTCGTAGCTTTGGTCCAACGCGCCAGGACAACATGTGACGTATGAGACCTGTGGAACAACAACTGGTTGTTGTTGTGCCACAGGGTCAAGAGGAGCGTAATTCATTTCGGGGACTGCAAGAGGGTGTTGTTGCTGATCGTTCACGAACAATGGCGAGGTTTTGGCGAATGCCAGAGCCTTTCCCTGCGTAAGCATCCGAAGGCGTGTTCTTCTTCTGGCCAGCTTTTCACGGCACTTTTGTGCATGGGTCATGGTTTGCCGCGTCGTTTTGGTGCCGACGTGTTCTGCCACTTTTCGCCAAGGCCCCATCGGGTATCTCTCCAATCCTTCAAGGAACCGGGCATGCTCATCGGTTGTCCAGGTCCTGCGGGTTGGTTGTTGACCAACAGTGGCAGTGGGATCGGTCGAGAGATTGGAAATCGTAGTTGGTGATTCTGGTGGGCGCTGCTGCTGGTGTTGGGTGGACCATGCTGAATCAACGTTCGACTCACGTTGATGGGTTTGGAACAAATCAGATTGTACACGAGCCATTTGTGGAGGTTCTTGGAGCTGTGATGAGACTGCAGGATCGGATGAGCTGAACGTGGATCTTTGGGAAATGAATGAGTACATGAAGCCGTCTGATCCCTGAGCGCCACGCTTGCTTTCACGACCTTTCCTGCGCGGGTCCCAAGGCGAAGGGAACAGTTGCCATCAGATTTGACTTGCAGTCGGTTGAGTAGTAGAACAGCCATTGCTATTGGCAATGACATCTTGCATGGTTGTCAAACAAAGCAATCGGGACAGCTGCTTGTCCACCAATTGTCCAACATGCTGACCTTCTGGTACAGTAAAGTCGGTGGTAGCAAGACATTCATCTGGGTTTTGATGGAGTTTTGTAGGCAATGACAGGTAGAAGGTGCCTGTTGGCGGATGAGAGTCCTGACGAACAGCCAGCACTTTGACGCTACCAGCTGACCAGCGATGCGATTGCTCCGTGCGAACTGCCAGTAAACTCTTGATGTGAATACCTTATGTTCATGGCGAGCCAGTCACAACTTGACATCTTTACAGGACTGCACGTTCATCAACTGGTGATGATGATCCATGTTGAAACGAAGAGAAGTCACACTGCTTGGTGCATGGTCTGGATTAGTCCGGAGGACTGTTTATGGCAACGGCTCTCCTCGACTCTGTGATCGTTGGACAAAAGATTGTCTCTTGGCGTCTTCGGGGCAGTGGACTGTCGCTGGATGCATTCGATCAGAGCGTTGATCTGCATCAGACAAAGAAAAAGAGAGTGCTCACAATCCAACCGAAGGCCCCGTTGCGCGCGCGCTCTCTTTCATCTTCGGGACCCACTTGGGCGAATTCTTGACCTTGTCGGTTCTGTCAGTTTGTTCAAATGCTGATGGGGAACAGGAAGACTGATCTCTAAACTATCATCCGCCAAGGCGATGGTGCCCATAGTTACTGCGGTGCGCCTTTGCGTTTGCACAAATAATAAATCTATGCCTTTGAAGTGATTGATTCACCTCATACATCGCACATCATTCGATAACTGGCCCAAATAAGGAGGGGGGAGGAATCCATATTATGGATTTTCATAGCAGCTAATCCATACTATGGGTTTTGATCGACATCGATGTCGCTTTGATCACCATGTTCTTCACGTTGCTCTGCTTCGTGTTGAAGCGCGGAGATCTCATCGTGTGCATAGTAACCGTTGTCCAACTAATGGTTTACGGCATCTCTCTGGAGGCCCAACGTGAGCCCCAGTGACTACCAGAGTCGACGATGATCTTCAACTTTGCTTTTCACACAACTCACTTTGGTCAATGCGTACAGGCAGATGTAATGTCCCCTCCTATTACACAACCAGGTAAGCCCCATCCGCTGCTCTAACACGCACGTCAACGCATGGTGTTCACCAGGAGACTTGCGCCACCCACGACGCGCCAGAGTCAAGGCACCAACGATGAGCTTGGGAGGAAGTGCAGCCGATATCCCTTGGTCTAGCACATGGTGGAGCTTTTTGCTGTCGTAGACCGACCGATACTCTTCGCATTGTCTGTTCGAATAGTCTTCATGACATGCGGGCCGCATTGTGTATGGATTTTGTTCATCCATTTGAAGCATCCCCAGCAATGTCTTCCGCGTTCCGCGTCGTCATCAAAGTCGGCCGACCGTCGCACAGGAATCACCACTCGGAGGTTTGACGGAGTCTCGAGGCGCTATTTGGCATATTCAATGCACGCACTGTGGCCGATTTTGTTGGATGTTATACCACTCGGCAAGTATTTGTAAATGTGTTTTGATAGACTTGGAGATCTTGAATCTCCTCGCCGCTCATGGTTGGAACTTTCGCTTCCCTGTGAGTCCTTGAGCAGCTCTGTCAGAGATGAGAAAGCAATGACACC